>JAQGBX010001832.1:0-22859 GCA_034698745.1 Megaphyllum sjaelandicum | reverse complement strand
TCTTCGATTGTGGTTTTTCATGGTTTCCCACAATTTCTCCAGGCGAATGCTGAGATAGTTCCTATATTAAATCGGCCATGACAGGCCCTCCTATTCTATCAAAAATCATGCAGACAACCCACCTCTGCCTCTCTGAGACAACCCTAAATCACCGTAAGGCCACGGCGCGGTGATTATCCACTAAAATAATCCACTAACTCAGACTGAACGTTCGGACATAACTCGCATTTCCCAGATTTCTGCATCTGAAAGGCCTTCAAAAGTTAATAAACTAACAACAGATCGCTGCTGTCCAGCCACTATTTCAAACATATCTTGTTGAAATAATGTTCAGGAATGATGGAAGAAATTTTCCAAAAAAATATCATTAAAATCCATACAGTCGTTTTTTGGATATGATTGCGGAAACTGAACCCCGGTAAAAAATGTGTTCCCATCGTAGGCCTATGCATAGCTGGTGGAACTTGTAGTTTGGACCTTGGTTAAACATGAGGCGGTTTTAGGCGGAAACGGGCCATACTGTTTCTGGGAAATAAAGGAAAACTAAGCATACTCAATGAATATTCAAAACTCGACCACAAACCGTATCAGTCTCTTTCCATAAGTTTGGTTTATCCTTCAATTTGCGTTCCATTAATCCCGCTCGTCCCTCGTAGGCCAACTTGCAGAATTCTGTCTCGGACATTTTGTTTGAATTTTACAAAACGGCTATAACTATTCCAACCACACGAAGACACCAATAATGCCAAGAAGACAGGAAAGACTGTAGAATTCTAGTACAAAACTACAAACACAGTCCGTGGTACAAAAGTTGCAACTTTGAACATTGTCCGTCGCGTCTTGGGTTAAAGCTAAAACCCGACACCACTACATCCGTTTCGAAATAATTAACAGCGATGAAAACTTATCACACGCTTGAAAATGTCCTATTTTGAAACTAAAAACCATTACATTCATTGAATATTTTTATGCGATACGCGTTATTGGTATCGCACGGTGGGAACGATGAGGGTCGAAACGAGCTGAAGCACAGTATACGAATTATATTCGTATACTGTGGCTGAAGTGTCGAAACCAATGCCGAATCGGGTTTTTAGATTAACCGTAAGTTCAGCCCGAAGAAAAACACCGAAAGCTTCGAGTCATCGTGGGCCCTTTGGATTGAATTTTTGTCCGTATTTAAGAGTTATTGCTGTGAATTTATCTGCCAAGATGCCGGTGGACAGTATAGTTACCGACAGCGGGCGAATCGTGAAAATGGAGGTGGATTATAGCGCGACATGCGACGAAAAAATCCCCCATTGCGAGGCCCTCGCGAAGGTAGGCCTGTAGCACAAGCTGTCACCTGTCTATGACTTGCTGAAATTTGATATTCCTCAACCGAAATGTATGAAAAATTTGATTTAATTCTAGGAAGGAAAACTTACAGAAGCGTTAGAAATTTTGCTGTCGCTCGAGAAGCAGGCCAGAACGGTAAAAAAATGTTTGAATATGGTGCAACGACCCTTAATTGACAAATACTTCTCGTTATGCAGTCAACCTTGAGAATAAAAAGAAATTCTAGCTTCAAATAGGGCCCTATACGTCTTTACACGAACAGAAAGATGGTCAAATTAATCTGACTTATTTTATCTTATATGCCCTAGAGCATTATTAACCTTAGCAATGAGGGGGGGGGGAGAGTCAAAGATCCCCCTTGCTTGTAGAATACTGCTGTCCTATTTGGAATCCTCTTAGAAATGGCCTTGTCCCATTCTCTGGAATGGGACATTGCGGGCGACGTGGGATGGCCTAAGTATGGGGCTTCTTGAGAGATTTACCTTGCCTAGCGTTCTAATCATTTGATTTGTTTGTTATTAATCTACCATCTGCCGAAACATGGTGGATAGCTTTTCTTAATAACCTCCCTTGTGTGAAAACCATCACTGCATTAATATGTAACAATTGCCATGTTCAGATTATCACAGCAATTTCATTTCTCCCTACAGGGTGCTGATGCTCACTCGACCAGCCGTATCCTGGTGACAATCGTCCAGCTGTGTTTCCAGGCCAAAAATTACAATGCCTTGTATGAGAACATAATTCTGCTGTCCAAGCGGCGAAGCCAGATTAAGATGGCAGTGACTAAAATGGTGCAGGAGTGCTACACATATGTAGATCAGATGCCAGATAAAGCCAGTACCATGAAGCTGATCGAGACTCTGCAAACCGTCACTGCTGGAAAGGTGAGTTTTACAGCCGTGCATGGCATCATCCGATTAGCCGTCTTTAGTATCATCATGAGTCACTTTCTTCAGATCTACGTTGAGATAGAGAGAGCCCGCCTTACCCACAAGCAAGCCCTGATGAAGGAAGAGGAAGGCAACATCACTGAGGCTGCTACCATTCTTCAAGAGCTGCAGGTTGGCATTTAACAGCTATTGCTGGTGCAACTCAATCCAGTGTTATAACTGTGTCTCTGTCCACAGGTAGAGACTTTTGGCTCGATGGAAAAGAAAGAAAAGGTAGAGCTTATCCTGGAACAAATGAGGCTCTGTTTGGCTCGCAAGGATTACATCCGGACTCAGATCATCAGCAAAAAAATAAACACCAAATATTTTGAAGATGTGACCACCGAGGCAAGCTTAACAACATCATATTAACAAGAATTATAAAGTGATGCTAATGAATTGATAATCAGAGGGGCTTGTTCTTATTTTGGACAGGACCTTAAACTTAAATACTACAAACTGATGATCGAACTGGATCAACACGACAGCTCCTACTTGGCCATCAGCAAGCATTACAGAGCGATCTACAATACCCCTTCCATACAGGCAGATCCCGAGAAAGGGCAGCAGGTAAGATGTGAATCTTTGACCAACCCGTGAAATAAAAGTGAACAGTTCTGACTGTCCTAATGATTTTACACCCTCTAGGTGTTGAAGTGCGTGGTTTTGTACCTGATCCTTGCCCCGTTTGACAACGAGCAGTCCGACTTGGTGCACAGGGTGAAGGAGGAGAAGAAATTAGAGGATATTCAAAGATACAAGTATTTGTCGCATTCTCTTCTCTAAAAGCGCCCAAAACTTACACGCTTCGTGAGATCTTTCTTACGAAAATATGCGTTGTCACAGGGAACTTCTCCAGCTGTTCGTTACAATGGAGCTCATCAAGTGGTCAGCATTGTGCGATAATTACGAGACCGAGTTGAGGCAAGCTGCACAGAGCAACCCTGCCAATGAGGTGTTCACACCCAGCACAGAGGACGGCAACAAGCGCTGGAAGGATCTAAAGAACCGTGTTGTGGAACACGTAAGTCTTCTTCCTGCTACAACTCGAATAGTTCAATCCACAAAAATTTAAATTTTGCACTCTCTTCCAGAACATTCGCATCATAGCCAAGTACTACACGAGGATTCGCTTGGAGAGAATGGCTCAACTGTTGGACCTGCCCGAAATAGTAATTCTTTGTGCGGACTTTTTGGGGTTTCTCCAATGTCAGATCCTAGACTTCATTTCTTTATTTTTCAGGATGCAGAAGAATTCCTATCAAATCTCGTGGTCAACAAGACCGTAGAGGCAAAGACGGACCGATTGGCACAGATCGTCAACTTCGCGCAGCACAAGAATCCCAATGACTTGTTGAACGAGTGGGCCAATAACATCTCCACGCTCATGCATCTGGTGAGCCAAACGACGCATCTTATCAACAAGGAGGAAATGGTGCACAAGCACATGCACGCTGTACAAGAATGATTCTCGTTTAACTGTATAATCTTTTTGTAGTTGCATTAAATTGCGGTGTAAAATCACATTTTTTCAATTCTAATCAACTCAGTAATCTACAGTCAGCAAACGAATTCCATATGGTAAGGGGTCTGGCCCATTTCCAGGCGAATACTCCTACATACATGTATCATTGCTTACTATATAATTTACAAAGGGATTATGTTATCCAATGTTATGGATTACGGAAGAATTTTTCCAACATTTTATTGAAATCCACACAGCGGTTTTATTTATAAATGATTGCGGAAACTTAATGAACACCTTTTGTATATAAATTATGCTTAGCTTTTTAGACACGAGTGAATATGCCGTGTCCAAGTCGTGTGCATCACGAGTTACATCAAGAAACATAAAATCCATACCGCTAGAACATTCTTACCATTTAAGAGAAGATGAGTACTTCACATTTTTGTCCATGACTTTCCCAGCATTCTTTTCGATTTTACGTACCTCAAATCCTTGAGTCTACAAAACAAGGCAAAAAAACAACGCGGATAAAATCCACTGGCACATCTTAACTGTGACCACCATTTTAATATGTGATTTGTTAATTTACACGTGGAGAAAGGGGAAAAAAATGCAAAATGACTGACAGTAAACGAGAAAAATTAATCGGCCCTATGTATACGACTTTGGGTGTTAAATAGAAATAAAAATGTGTTAAAGGTAAAAAGAGAGGTATATAAACGAAAACGGATTAACTCTTAAGTACATCGGAGGTTAGTCGAATAGGTTAACTGCGAGAGTGTGCGGTGATACTCTTACTTGACCAGATAGAAATTTGATAAATATTATGTACAATAAACAGTGTTTGGATGAGAGGCAAGTTCAACACATCGGCTTTCCCTCACACGTAATTGGTTCCCATTTCATTGAATCGGCAATCTGAATGACGCTGGTCCAAATTGCCGGGCGCCCCATACGTTGATCGGAGCTCGGTAAATCCCTGGGATGGATAAATGGGCGGTGGTTTTCGTTGCAGTGGGAATAAATTGGCATGTACAAATCTAAAAATGGAGCTTATTTTACAGCTGAAAACGGATTGGGGTGGGAGAAAATTTCCCCAAAAATAGATTGCGCATGTAGCGTATAAACAGCGGTTGTTGCGCCTGTACAGTATCCTATTCACATGTTATAGCATCGACTCTTTCCTCGATAGGGAAATCTGTTTAACCATTTGGGGAACATGGAGGATGACTTTGTGGTGAACTGCGGTAGCCCTGCTGTACACAGTATTTACGTGATTTATAGTAGGGGTTTTATCAAAATTTAACATTGCACGTAGAGGATTTATAAATATTCACGATAAATCTTAATTTGCTTTGTCTGAAATCAAGAAAAAAACCTGAAACGATTGTTTTTTAATCCTCTGCACTTGCATGCAACAGCATTTTTTTAACGAATTTAAGATTTTTAAATTTAACAACTTTGGATTGTTGTGAATAATTTAACAAAAACATTTCTTCAGATCATCCCGCCTATTGTGTATTTCAGGAAGATGTTATTCTTTCAAATTTTTAAATTACAAATGCATTATCGAGACTAATCGATTTTTTAATGTATTATGATAGATCATTATTCGTCAACAATTAGCTTCTAACCAAAAAGTGCCTCCCATCTAGCGCACTGCTGTTCCCCACACGGGTCACTTGGAGGATCCAGGGAAGGATTTTGTGGTGCCGACGAAATATCTTACCCTAGACATGAACTAACCGAGATGAGAAAAATATAGGTATGTATAATTTAGCATTTGGCAAACTTGAGGGTAATTCTCGTCGAAGACAAAACCGACAAAATTGGTTGGGAAATATCGTTAAGATCAGCTTTCGGGTTGCCGCGCTTTATTTTCTTCAGGTGTTTTGTACCGCAGTCCCAAACGTTTCGGGTTGCTCGAAGAAAAGAAAGCGCTTGGACCTCGCCTGTCCCGTGGCTCGTTGCCAGCTGCCGTGAAATGATGATCGCCATGACAGAGATCACACGAAGCTAGGGCGTCCCTTCTTCACCGTAAGCGCACTTACTTGATTGCACACATTGGAATAATCACAGTCCCGGCATTGGGCTAGAAAGGTTCTTCCTCGCACCCTGGATGCCACTAACTCCTCTTGCCATCCTGGTACTCGAATATCTTCTTGCGGGAAGCCACTACGCCCGCCACTGGTGTTGTTGCCCCGCCGGATTTGTGGCTGGCCTTGCTGACCTTGCCATCCGGAAGACTCAGGCCAGGACAACTGGGTGACCGCATCAGCTCTGAAGTAGATAAAAGAAATGAAACTTGAGCAAGAATTTTTAATGCAAAGGAAGTTGTACGGCAAGGGACACTAAACTCAAAGTTAGGTTGTTGTCCACTTTATTTAAATGTGTAAAAAAAAATTAAAACAAATTTTTAAAATTTTTCAAACTTTTCCCATATTTTACTTCCAAAATGATTGGAAGTTACTTTCCAGTGGATGAATTTTTTTCTTTCATAAAACCCAATTTTTCTTCATTTCAACTAATTTTAATTTTACACATTTCAGTTTACATTTGAATTTTAGCAGTTAAAGGCTCAGAACTTAGTTTTTGCGACACAAAATGTTGAAAGACATGTCTCATGATGGTACTTTACCGGCGCCATGACCCCTAGAAGTACTGCTGCTTCCATTCGCCCTTTTTGATTTTGGCTCTGATAAGTGAAAGCACGTTTGCAACCTTTCGTGCTCCTTATGCTGTACAGTTAGTGAACCTGGAATAGACAATAAATAATGGTCACACCAAAATACGAGGAGTAATCATTTATTACGTTTCTGGGAATCTGGGAATGTTGCCTACGAAGGGGAACTTACACCCCCAGAAGGTATCTTTAACATGCAAAGTGCAAATGGGATCTGCACCAGACCTCGGTTTAAACTCTCATCCAAAACAGCCCCATTAGAGAAATTTGCACATCCTCAAAATTCTCACCGACCTAGACTGGAGAGCGAACCCCGCTAGTTAGGATCAAGAGGCAAGTGCGTAACCCACTTGAACATCGGCGCCGGCAATCTTTTTTTTAAAAACAAAAACGGCTTTATGGATTTTAATGGAATTTGTTGGAAAAATTCTTTCATTACTCCTGAACTATATTTCAACATTAACATAAGTTTCAAAAAATTGAACCTGCTTAATAATGTAAAGCAAAGATGGGCTCCGAGAAGAAATTGGCTCAGCCGCGTTTCTCTTTTTTTTTAAACTTTTGAAGGAATTTCAAGAGCAGATGCGGGAAACGTTTAAGGTCCGAGTAATGTCTGGACGTTTGATCCATCAGCGGATTAAAAAGTTCAGAAATAGACGTTAAAAGTGTGAAAGATTGTGTCTGTCACAAATGCTGAGGCATTGAGCGAGGCATTCACACGCGGCAAAACGATGGCACAAATGCATCTTTAAAAATGGAATTTTTTTAATAATAGATGACCATTACATGTGTTCCTCTACAAATGATCATTAAAATTCATACAGCCGCTTATTAGAAAAACAATGATTGTGGAAATTTAATGACCCCACTTAGAACTTAGAACACCCCACGTATTAGCAGTCTCGATGCATTTCCGTGATGCCCAACTTACCTTCGTAATTAGGTTGGTGAACCAAGATGATGTGTTCAAGGCGGGCTCTCAGAGTTCCCATGTCGTCCTCGCAGGCCTTGTTGTCAGCTTTAAGGCTCGCATCGAGAGACCGGCAGTGATTTTCCAATTCGTTTTCATGCTAAAATCACAAAAATAAAAAGTTACGGCAAGCTTACCAAAACTGAAGATCTCTAAACCTTAATTGTATTCAATTAGAATACGCAATTCGTTGCCACATTCGAGAATTTCCTTCCACTTACATTTTTCGTTGCCGTAAGCTTGCAGTTCAAATCTGCAATTTCCTCCTCCTTCTCAGCCAGCTGACTTTCTTTCAGTTGTAGCGATAACTGAAATGGAGATGCGTAACGTTTAAGAAAAACTTAAATAAGGGGGCAAAGCAAATATGATTTCAGTGGATTTCCAACCCACCTGCAGGTCCTTCATCGTCTCTTTGTCATGCTGATTTCGGCCCTTCACCATGGTGCTGAGGCCCCGGATGTTCTGCTTCAAGTGAGTCCTCAATTGCTTGTTGCGGGCAGTCAAGTCAAATATCTGAGGAATTCAAATAAAAGGTTTAAAAGCGGCATTTTCCTAAAGAAAAATCCATTCTGAAAACCTGTAACACTCACTATGGAATTGGCCTCTGCCAGTTTCTGGGTCATGACCTCCAGATGCTCTTCCAGAGCGGCGCATTCTAGACATTTCACCGAATACTTGCTGGACAAGGCCAGGATCTCATGCTTGATGGTTTCCATTTCCTCCCTAGAATCACAGAGAAACAATTTAAAGTGATGGCAAAATAACCCAACAACGCTGAACATTTTTCGCAAAAAATTTCCCCACAAACACTTTCCTAAAGGTTCCCACTTATCCCAACAATTAAAAATGAGAAATAAGAAAGGCGAATCTTGTGAACGCACAAAAAAATTCAAACTCACTCGTGTTCTCGATGCAAGGCGTCCAAATCAGCAGAAGAATGGTCCATCTTCTGCAAAAACTCTTCCTTGAATCTGGCCACTTCCCTTTGAAGTTCAGCTTCGTGAGCCTTCCGCATAGCATCCAAAGCTAGGACAGAGAATGATATTGGGAAAATCCATACATAATTCAGCTCGCCAAACAAGCCTGGGATTTCATATACCTGCCAGTGTCGCCTGAGTTTCCTCGGCCAAAGCCTGCTCTTTTTCCAACTGTAGCTGCTCCAATTCTCGCCGATGCTTCTCTTCCAGCTCGGCAATTATGCGTTTGTTTGAGTGTTCCATGGCCAACAGACCCTTTTCGCACAAGGTCTAAGATTAGAAATCAGGTGAAGACAATTATTATAAGGTGATATGAAATCTAAAATTATTCTTATGTTTATGGTTGTCGACATTGTTTAGCTTTTCAGCTTTCATTTAGTTTGAATCAATTTTACAGAACTTTTTGTTTGAGGTAAGGGAAAACTAAGGTGACGTAACTGATGATAGTGGTTCTGGGGTTTTTATCAGGAAATTCCAGTAAACAAGGTTTAGTTTCGAAAGATGTGTTTGAAGAAATTATTTTTGGTTTTCTAATTTTTAAGAATAACTTAGCTCACATGAGGTGTTTGCTTAATGACATCATTTTTACGAAACAAATAAGAATTCAAAAGAAAAGAGCACATTGCGATTAAGTTGGCATTTGCGAGGAGCAATTGCAGATGACTACAAAAACATTCAATCTGTATTTTCAAGTAATGCTTGAAAAAAATGACCAGAAAAAATGACCGACATTTAACATCATCTCAACTTGATACTCACCTTCAGCTGCTCAATTTCAGCCCTGTATTTGCGCTGAACATTGGCCTTGTTGATCTTGATGTTGGTCCGCTTAGAGATCTCCTGCTCAAACATCTCCTTCAATGACAAAATCTGAGACTCGTAGTCCTCCTCCAGCGAGTTAAGCTTCTCATTCAGCACGAGAATCTCCTTCTGGTATTTCTCCTCCTGGTCCAAATGATTAGTCTCCTTTGCAATAAACAACTTTTGTTATTAAGTGGATGATACACATCGATGTTATTTTGAAAACTATTGAGTGTTTTTCAACAAATGTGCAAGCTCTACCAGTCAATTTCAAAACATAGTAAAAAAAATTAATGCCAGATTCCCATTGCACAGTTCCAAAATAAAATAAAAAAAAACTATTGCCAAACTTACCAATAAGGAGAGCTTTTGCGCCTGTTCCTGGTATACAGCCTCCAGCTTGGCCTGATGCCTCTCCGTTTCGAACAGGAGGTCGCTGGCATACTTCTCGGCCATCTGCTGCACCTTGCGCTGCAGCTCTTTGCACTGTTGGCACGAGTCTTGGAGTGGGCCAAAGGGAAGTCTGTCCCTCCTCCATGCACTTTGTGTTTCCTTCAGCGCCCACGAGCCTTGAGATTCCTCAGTGCAATGACTAGTGGGGGCGCAATGGCCGACTTTGACAACCTCCCCGACGACCCGTGGCGGTGGACAACGAGCTGGCACAAGCTCCAGCCCCACCTCGCAAAAAGTGCAACACTTTGCACCGAGACATTCCGCGCCCGTGGAGGCCATCAGTGAGCGCAGGAAAGACAGCGATCCGCTCAGAAAGGCGGCCTGAATAATCACTTCGGCATATTCCCGCAACACTGCACCATCCAGTCTACTCCTATTGCACTTCTCTGCATTCCTTGCAGCTGCCACTGCCACACCTGACTTTAGGGCGTGGAAGACATTGTCCACCTCCAGTGTCAAATGCTCGGCAACAGTCCTCGCCTTTTGCTCTTCGGTCTTCTGGATCCAAGTCAGTGTCTCGCTCTCAGCACCGTGCAACAATCGCGCCACCACGTCTATCACCTCAGCCTCTGCCATGTTGCGGAGGACGTCTGCTTGTGTCCTGAGGAATACCTCCCGCAGTAGCACGGCTGTAGGCAATGCATCAAACTTGTACGGAGTGTCCTGCACCTCATCCAGGCAGGTGCTGACCAACAACAACATCTTACACTCCTTCCATGGTGCCGCGAGTCCTTGAAACACCGTCTCATTCTTGGAAAGTGCATGGAGGGCCGCCTCTAGCAACTCCGTAACATCACTTTCACTAATTGGAGTTTCATTCAGTGGAGTCAATTGTGACAGTGCTGTGGCATCGAGCCTGCCCACTAGCGCTTGCATAGAGCTGCCCAGTCGGCGGGCAGATTCCAGCAAGCAGCGGTGTGGGCAATCCGTCTTCGACGGGGTCAGGCACAGAGCACGGGTCAGTGCATTCAGGATTGATGAACGATGTGCCCTTTGCTCCACCAGCAAGTTTCGGTCACTGGATGCCAGAGTAGAAAACTCGTGCTGTTTGCCTAGAACTAACTCGTTGAGCCTGAGCAGTATGTCAGGGTAAAAGTCCCTGAGTGCCGGCCCAAAGGCAGTACTCGAGCCATCCAACCATCGCACGGCGTCTCGAAGATGTTCACCGACCAGCTTCAGCTGGTCACTCTTCGCAGTACCACCACCCAGAGCATCCACAACGTCTTTGCACTGCTCCACCTTCTGGCGGCATCCACGCAGCGACAGCTCAAGCTCAAACGTCCGACTGCGCAAACTCTGGATCTGACCATTGAGTTCGGAGATGAGGGCGACAGGGGCGTCCTTGTCACTGGTCTCATAGTCAGAGGGGCAACCCTCAGACTTGTTGAATAGGCTGGCTTCGTCTGTCTCGATGTCATCTGCATTAACCTCTGTGGCCAGACTAGTGCGTGATGAGGACAACGATTGTGCTCGGTGAGACACACCGTGAACTTTTGCTTCCAACGCATTCAGGCGCACAAACACGTGCTATGCAAGTATTAATTTTCAAATATGAGCAAATAATCTCAAAATTAATTTAGAAAAATGATTTTATGATAAAAGTTTTCAGCATTTCCACTTTTACTTAAACATTTAGGAACCAAATGGGAACTTTTATTTAATCATAGCTGCTTAGCGGAATTACTAACCTGCTTATCAGTCTCGGCGGTACCTTCTGTCACTTTCTTAGCCTCAGCATCCCCCTCCAGCACCTCCTCATCTGGCGACTTCAGCATGCCTTCAACTTTGAGAAGCTTCTTCTCCAGCTCCTCCACCTTGTTCTCCACTTCCTTGGATACAGTGAGGGCCTCGCGACCCTTTAGAGAACGAGTCCGCCTCTGTTCCTTGCCTGCTGGTCGCTGCTTCATTTGATGGCGGAGCTGCTTTTCCGAGTTACTGAACTTGGTTGTCAGATCCTCGATACGCACGCTCATCAACCCAATCTGGCTCTTGTAGTCCGTCTCCAGCGCCGCCAGGTTGTGTTTTTGATTCATGCACAGCACCTCCAGCTCGTCGCATTTTCCGTAGGCCTCCTTCAATTCCTTCTTCAACACCTTGATCTCATTAACTGCCTTCTCGAACCTAGCGCGCAGCTCCTTGTACTTCTCTGCCAGTGCATCGTGGCTGGTGCTGTCCACGTCCACCTCTTCGCCAATGTTGGTCAAGTCACTCAAGCTTCCAACACGTGGCAACTTCTTGGCACTGCCCAACTCTGTGTTGAGCGTCTTGCGCAGCGACTCGTTCTCGTCTGTGGCCTTCTGGAGTCGATTGACGACATCAATCAACTCACCATTGGCAGTGTCCAGTGCTTCCTTAAGCTTCAATATCTCGTTTTGGTGGCTTTCCGGGCTCTTGTTACCAACCTTCCTTTCCGCCTTGCTGCCTGGCCTCATCTCCTCCCTCTGAGATGCTTCGCCATCCGGCGAGGGACCATGCGTCTTGCACAAAACCTCCATCTCGTTCTCCAGATCGTGAATCTTGTTTTCACTCCTTTGCAGGCGAGTCTGCAGTGCCTCTATCAGCCGGTTGCGCTCGAATAGGCTGCTGCAGTGGTGGTCACCATGCCATTTCATTTCTTTGTCTTTGTTCGGCCTGCAAGAGATTTGAGCGACTAATTAGTGGCGCCTTGGCCGGTGGGATTGTAGGCAATCCATCTGCAAATAGATTAATACCTCGTGGTTGTCCGACTGGGAATTTTGGTTGGAGTTACAGTTTCTACCGTTAATGCTTCTGTGCCACTCTTTCCGGGCAACGTGTATCTGCGACTCTTGTCTTTAGTACGCCCACTTCGCATCAAAGGTCGACCCAGTTCCTATAAATGTTTGCGGAAGAACAATTTGCATTCCATTCTTGATAGAAAAACTCCCCAACGCTTAAATTTCAATATAAAGATAAAGGGGCATTTCCAAATTGAATCTCAGTTTTATAGAAACAGTTGCGCCCGCACGTTTATTGATTTATCTATCGAATTTTGACAGATAATTCGGGGGAAAATGATTCATTGAAACTCAAGAAAATTTTAATTTAAACACTAATCCTTTCAGTTCTGCAGTTATGACGCATAAACGACATTTATAGACTTGAAACCTTGGATAAATGAATTTTCTAGAATTTTTTCAAGCATGATGATTTAAAAATACAAGGACTTATTTTTTCCATAAAATTTTCTGCTAACCTTTGCTTCTTCCTTGGTCTCCAGTTTTGCTGAATTAGTGGGCAATCTCTCAGCCCCGTTTTGCCGCTCCGCTTTTGACCAGTAAACTTTATCTGCATCCTCGCTTTCCACTTCGGCCAGCAATGCAGTGGACGACTTGGAAGATTTGTGTGAAACCTTCACGTTAGTTTTCAAGCGCGCCCTTTCCTTCACCTTAGAAATTACAGTCCTGTTTAAAGGAGGTGAAGGCGGTAAGGTCCTGGAATTAGCAGATGGCGTCGCCATAGGAACGCTGTCTCCTTCCGGAATCCGGGCACACGGCGTCTCCGCCTGAGCACCAGGAATCAGCCTTAGCTCCTCCTCCGAAGAGAATGCTGAAGGAGGGTGGGAAATCACAGGGCGCTGTTTGGAGGCCCTACCTTCCAACGCGTTTCTAGCCTTGGTGTCCAAATTGTTCATATGGGGGATCTCACGTTCTATGTGCTCTCCTATGCTCACCACATCTTCCAGGTCGCGCACATTTGCTGCATTCTTCAGAGCATAAACCCAGTTGCTGCGGATGCCAGCTGTGACCGCGGAAAAGATATGGCACTTGTTGTCGGACATCTGGAAGATTCGTTAAATAATTTTTTAATTTTATAACCGATTTCAAAGTAAATCTACAGTGTTTGTAATGGAGACAGTAATAACTTTTAATGCCAGCGGGAGAACTACATAGGCACTTACCTTGATTTTAAACCCATAATTGCGACCAACGTCTAGTTCCTCCACATGCTGCACCAGGTTCATGCTGATGATGGAGTCGAGATTGCCACTGTCCTCTGCCTTGAGGTCTTGGTACACTTTTAGAGACGAACCATACAAAATGCACCATCGCTTGCACCACTCCTGAAATTTAACCATGTCATCGTAATTAAGCACCTTTGGAAAAAAATTGCTTGTGATTACTAAGCCAATTAAGACAATTGTCGTTACCTTATTGACCTCCTGTCGCATAAGCCAACCCTTCTTAAAATTTAAGATGTTCTATAACGAAAATACATGAAAGATAAAAGTTCAATCCTTGACATTATGACGGTGTGAGCATCGAATTAAACGGCCAGGAAAAGCTCATACCTCGGAATAGAGATCCATGGGATCCACACGGATTTCCGGGATACTACTCGGACACCTCACAATGTGATCTAAACCACAGCCATCTGGATCACCTCTAATCTGAATACAAGAAAAAAAATTTGGTTATCAAAATACAGGAAAGATTTTTTTTCATAAAAAATACGATTTAAAAATTATTCAGGGAGACCGACCACCTTTGGGACATTCCCTATTTTTGGCAATTTTCAAAGGTTTAAAAAAACAACTAAAAAAAACCATTGAGCATCTCACCGTGTGTTCACGCCAGGTATTATCACTATCCTTGTCTGTTTCTTTCTTACGTTCGAATTCAGAAGAATTGGAGGAAGGATAAAGTTGATTCTCATGGGCCAAATAGGGCGTCTTAGTTGTGCCAGAGGACACAAGATGCTCCTTCTTGGCCTCCCTGAGTGACGTGTAGGGCAGACGATTGGACTTGCCGGTGCGCTGAAGTTGATCGTGACTAGGGGTCTCTATGTTGGATTGGTTACGGTTGTTCTCTTCGCCTTCCTCCCCTTGGTACCAGGAGCGTGGCGATAGAGGCCCATGGTGGTCTTGCTGCAGGCTCTCCAGCGAATCGTAGCGCTTCATCTTGGGGACGTCAGACAGTCGGGCGTAAAGCGGACTGGACACCCGAAGATGAGACAATGCTTCCGAAGCAGGGACAACGGCTGGAGGAACATCGTTGAGATCCTCGGTGGATGATGAGTTTGACAGTGGCGCGCCCAAGGATCGGCTCCGCTGACTCTGGTGCTTGCGGCTTTCCCGCTTCTGACAACGTTTGCTGTAATGACTATCGACCCGCGACCGCCGCGTGTTGTCAGCGAGGATAATTTCAATGTCCCTCGGAATGCTATCTTCGATTTTGCCTAGACACGAGAGATAGTGCATTAGTCAAAAAGTTGTAAAGTTGTAACACCGATGCTTGAAAATATCAGCAAAAAGATTGGAAAAGGAATAAAAATCTTCATTACTTTTTTCGCAAACCGTCGTCCGTTCCTCCAATTCCGAGAGGGGTTTCTTAATGCCACTGTTCTGCGCATTTTTCAGTCCAACGTCTATCTGGTCATATCCCAAAGTGCTTTGCTCAGCATGACAGCTGAGATACCTGTAACGTGGAACTACTGTTTCACCCCAGTTTCCTTGTCCATCTGCCACTCTTGCCTGGATGGGGAAAAATCAATTTCTTGTTAAAAACATTGTTGCAGGGTAAATAAAATGAAATCCCACAGAAAGCCAAAGGGGAATATAAAAAGGGTTTGAAATTTAAATGTCTGGCATGTACAAGTTTGCATGTGCCAGAGCTAGCTTTCTGGTTGCTTTTTAATGGCGCATTTGGATGGTCAATCTGGTGTGCACCGGTTTAGGCTACAAAGTGAGGCATGAATCTGTTAAATCTCCTACAACGGGGCACACTAGATTGACCATCCGAAAGCACTATAATAAATGCAACACGTAGGAAAATGTTCCTCTTGTCCTTGTTTTGAAAACAGATGGACGCTCTTTCATATATTTCCCCAATTTTGAAATGAATTTGAAAGTGAAGTTTAATTTAAAGTTAAAAAAAAAGCTCGATTTTCAATGAAGAAAAGTTTGTCAAATGCTTCAGTCAAAATAATAGAAGATTTCCAAGTTCAAATCAGGTACTATTCGCAGCAAAGTAAGTTCGACAGAAACAAACATACCGTATTTGTTCGAAATATTCCATTATTTTAAAACAAGTTGTGTTTTGGGAAAAAAATGAATCTTTATTTATTGAGTTAAAAAAATGTGCGAATTAAAAGATTGCGATTTGAAAAGTAAACTTTAAACTGCGATAAAGATAGGAAAAGACTCTGCAGTGATGGATTTAAGAAAACCACAGTTTCTTTTACAATGAAACTATGGCTTACTACTCTGCAGTGATGGATTTTAGAAAACCAGAGTTTCTTTTATAATAAAATTCATGTTTTCTACTTTGCAGTGATGGATGTTAGAAAACCAGAGTTTCTTTCTAGTCTTTTCCTATCTTTACAGCATTTTTGCAGTTTACTTTTCAAGTCGTAATCTCTGCTTTGATCACTACAGCAGGATGACCGCTGTTGCCACCTTTGCCGTGCGGGGACTCAAGAAGTGAGCCTTCTTTTCTGGCACACATTCCTTCGCTCACCTTAGCGGAGGGCACGCTGGTCGTGGCCTTAATGCACGGAAACGTCGCGTTTCGCTTCTGCCTGCCCTTGAGACTGCGAGGATACATAACCAGTACGTCAAACCACCTGGAAAAAAGACAGAAATAAATAAATAGGAATTAATTTAGCGTGGAAGAGTAGGAGGAGGACACCTTATAACCGCGCATTAGAGGATTAAAAGCTGGGATCAGCTCCCAAGTAGTAAACCCTAATCCACATCTCCAAGGTCTGGCCTTCAAACAATGCGCTTATTGCCTAACACGTGACGAGCAATTCCAAACAAACGTGAAAAGGGTTACTAGGTCTAGCAGCCATCTTGCTCTATGATGACACCACGGGAAAATATGCCAACTGCGAATTTTTTGCGCACTCCGGGCCACCATTGTTCGAGCACGGTGCCTAGTTCGAGCAGTTTGAACATTACGAAACCGGCATTGTCTTTGCTCGACATCCATGGCATTTGGGATTTTGAGAAAGCAGAACCCTGGCACTTTATTGTGCATTTATTTAAACCCACGAATACATTCTTTGATAGACTAAAACACTGTTTGGTAAACTCTGTTTTAAAAAAAATTTCCCAGACCAAATAGTATTAAATGTCAAAAATTTACTAATGAATTTTTTGAAAATTAACATACAAATTTTTTAAATGTTTGAAAAAATTTGCACTCGGAAAACGTGGAAAATTTTGCAAATTTGTCCTCGGGAAACGTGGGTATTTTTTAAATTTTGTCCTCGGGAAACGTGGGTATTTTTTAAATTTTGTCCTCGGGAAACGTGGGTATTTTTTAAATTTTGTCCTTGGAAAACGTGGACAATTTTGCAAATTTGTACGCGGAAAACGTGTAAACTTTTGCAAATTTGTACTCGTGACTCGGAAAACGTGAGAAATTTTGCAAATTTGTACTCGAGCCCCGAGCTCGGTATCCATGTAATAGCATTAATTTTGGACTGAATTAATTTGGACGTTGAGTTTCCCTGATTTTTTCAAAATAAGCCATTCTTCCCTGACTTTTCCAGGTTTTCCCGGTCTGGGGGTACCCTGTTAAATGCATTTAAAATTACTCAGCACCCAATACATATATTTTAAGGACTTTACTTTTCCATTATATTTTTATAAGTCAAGAGAGTTAATATATGAATATGGCGTCTACGTATTTTTACGTGTGCATTATTGTAAATATTTTTTTCATAAAATGCCTCTATGACGAGTAATTTGCTAAAAAAAAAAAACTAAGTAGAAGTAATTTTACGTGTATTTTGGTGAATTTAAACTTTACGAATTGTTTTGTGTTAAAACAGGAGTTACTTTACGGCTATTTTAATTAGGGTATTTCGTAGCTGTTGCCCAAATATTTTTAAAAATTCACGAAATCAAATAGCCATAGCGAGCATAAAAAACAACCTTGTTTGGTGTTGTTAGCCACGTATAATTCCAAGTTAATGGCTTTTAAATTTATTTGTGTGTCAATTACAGCGAGTCTTAAAGAGTGATAATTTTACAAATTGCTCATCAAGAGTTGTTTGGGGCTCAGAATAAATTGTACTGTCACTTGTTGCTTTTTCTAAAATCCGGATTGATGTAAACAAGAATTACCAAACGAAATTAATAGCAATGGTTTACCACCGCAGTTGCAATAAAACATTCGCTGGCTTCCTCTTCCGCTTTTTCCTCAAGAAATTACCGGTAAAATCATTTTTTTCCCACAATCACAATTCCAGGTTTTTTAAAAATTAAAAATGTAAAAAATTGACGTATTTTGCACAATCGATACAGCAAAATATGTGGTGAAATTTTCTAGTGACAATTTTGAAAAGTAACATGGATTTTTTTTTTAAATTTAACAATTTTGTATTCGGAAAATGTTGAAACTTTGTCCACTTCAGTTCGGAAAACATGGGAAATTTTGCAACTTCGTCCTGGGAAAACGTGGTAAATTTGTGCTCGGAAAACGTGGAAAATTGGCCCTGAACTAAACCATGTAAAAGTACTAATTTTGGATCGCAACAACATGACTACGTTGAATGTCCCTGACCTTTTCAAAATAAGCCATTCTTCCCTGACTTTTCCAGGTGTGGGGGTATCCTGCTTACTGTCCCGATTAGTTGATCTAAAAAATTGACTTTTATATTTTAAGAATTTTATCCAAGTCGATGTAGTTTCAGAGGATTTTTATGCTACACTGTAATTCAAAATAAAAAACCCATGAAATCACAGTTTTAAAATCTAAGTGAACATTTCTGATACAGTTGAATGGAGAACTTTTCATAATTCTTTTACATAAAAATCTACCACATTTTCTTAGAACCAAATACAAAGTTTTAAACGTCACTATGCATTTTTGAACTCCTTATGTACTGAAGATCCACGTAATCCAAAACTTTACCAAAATTCCACAACAATTTCAACATTTCGAAAGGTCCTACAAATAACTTTTTCGACATTATGGAAAATGGGAAAGAATAATAAGCCACGTCTCTCGGGGGTACTTTTCGGCAGCCCAAAATTAACTGACACGGCAATTAACCTACAAATTTTGATGGGCACACCTTTGCTCGCAAAGCGTACCAATTTATCACATCAATAAATGCTGGTTCCTGTTGGCACACCAGCAGGCAATTAAAGTGAATTTATCTTCGATTTGATGGGCAGACTATCAATATTTACCAAACAGTTCCCTTGCTGGCAGCCCATTCTTCTTAATAAACTTACAAATAGCAGAGTTATTTGGCACGTGATGACAGTCACGATCAAATATGAAAGTAATTTAGTGGGCCTCAGGCCCTAAAGCTACCACATTGCCAATTGAATTCTTGGTTCTGGTGCTGCAGAGAACTCGTGGAAAACCTTGAATCATCAACAAATCCCCGCGATTCCTTGCTAGAAGTCGTTGAGAACAACAGGTTGGATTTCTCAAGGAGATCCCAAACCGTTTACGCCATTAAACGCCGATTAAAGACAGCTTGCTAATTAGCTGGCTGCAGGGCCAAGTTTTGCCTTGAAGAGTTCCTCGATGGGTGCTTACCACTTGCTCTCCTCCTTGCAGGTGCCTTTGATGAAGTAGATCTTGTCCGGGGCAGTGATGGCGATGGCGAACTTGTTTCCGGTAACATCTTCGGCGTCGGAAACCTCCATGACTTTGGTCATTTCGATGATGGCTTGAGGTATGGTCTCCGGCTGAAGAAAAAAATTCAAAATGCATGGTTAGTGACAAAGTCGTGATGCGAGGCTCGGTTTTGGGGGAAAGTGTTTCTATACTTTTCCTTTTGTTCTGTTTTTAATGAGGCCATAAGGAAAGTAAAAACGTTTCCTTAATTTTTCCTTTAAACCTCTAGGGGGTGGCAAATCTACTCAATTTTTAAACTTTTAACATCATAGATCCTACTGAATTCTCCGTAGCGAGGAGCAAGGTCACCCGCACTCACAGAAAATCAACATCAGACAGTTTGTATAGCGTTAATCATCATAGATGGCGTTGATGTTTCGGCAAGGTACTATGATTAGAAACACGATTAAAATGAAATTGGGTATAATATATGTATTTTAACTCATATTCGATTCAGCTCTTCATAAGCAAATTTTAGAAATTTCATATTTTAAAAACTGTAAAAAAATACCAACTTGTATTTTTAAGACCCATAACTTGGGTTTCGTCTGATTCCAGTAGACAGCTTACTACTAGCTGTACTGAGAGATGCTTTTTTCAACGTTTTATTGGCCGAAATTATCATTTTTCCAGTTCTTTGGTCACTATTTGTTTTTGGTTGCCTTGTGCTTGCAATAAATTTCTAATCTATTTATATGAAGAAGCGATGTATGTTTGTATATTTGTGGCTTAGTGGGTGAAAAGTTGCTCCATGAAGCGCCTTTGCTGAAGTGGTATGTCCATCTAGTTGTCTATAATTCTTACCACTGCTCTATGAAGCTCTGTGAAGCTCTATGCTCTATTCACGCATATCTTATATGATAAAGTGTAAATTCAACAAATTGGTATGATCTATCAGGGACTTTTGCTGCGATTAGGGAAACATGAGATTTTATAGATGAATTTGAGGTGTCTTTGTTTCAGTTTGGGCACCATTGCATTGCTGTATAGATAGACAGGGATTTTTATATTTATCAGACATTTAGAAATTGAAACTTAATTGATGGAGTCAAACTGCAGCTGCTAGCTGCGTAAGCACGATTTTTTCAAAATACTTCGAAGAAACATTTTCTAACTTTTAAAATAAGTTCCTGTAAACACGTGTAGTACACTGTACTCTAGACCTCACACCAACAAATTCGACAAAAAACATGCCAAAACTTTAATAATATCCGAAAAGAAAAAAAAAATACTTTTCTTTCTATATACGCGTGTAAATTATTTGCTTCCACGTACTAGTATTTATAATGCCCTAATTTATTTTTATTCAACTTTCGTAGCCATTTTGCAGCTGTACGGCTTAATTCACCCATTTAGTCACTTGGAGGAGAATTATTTTACAATCCTGAATTTTTCGCCGTTTTTTTCCCATTAAAAAAGGCTAATTTGGGTCGAGTTTTCTCAGGTTACGCTTAATAACTTGTTTATAAGGCGATTAGCTAGCACTAAGACCGAAGAAAAATATTCAGTTCAGCATCTTGGCGTTTTAGACAAGTTGACCCGATAGGAACAATAATTATTATCATTATTACGCGCAGCGCCTCCAATTTTGATAGTAATATTATTAGTTGGTTTAATAAAGCAGCAGTAATTTTTGAGGGTTTTTTTTGCTAAAAAAAATACTGGTCGCCAAATCAACTACGGTCATCTCAATACCAGTGGTACAGGTTTCCACAGTTGTTATCGAGGGACATCGCTTTAGGTCGTGATTGTCGCTCGGAACATTTTCAACAATTGTAAATTAATATTGGAAGCGAGCTCTGTGGGAATTAAACCGAAAAACGTTTCAAGCGTAGAATTGAATATTTTCGGGAGAAAAAAAGTCACCGGGAAAACGTGTATAAGCATTAGAGTAAACATATATACAGGGTTCCCCCAGAAATTTCATTTTCAATTTCCCTGACTTTCTTTTCAGGTCTGGATGAACCCTAGCTGGTGTAACAGCGTTACGGAAACTATGTAAAATTAAGCGTTAGGGAAAAAGTGTAACAGCTTTAGGAAAAATATGTAAAAGAGTTTGTAAAATATCTTAACGATTGCATGCAAACTTCACATTTTTAAAACAACGCGTTCATTGTAATGCATTTATAAAATTTCAACTTCCCTGACTTTTCCAGGTTTTAAAAAAACAATCCAGACCAATGACAAAAATTGACATATAGGCCTACTGCAAAACCGATATAGGGAAATATTTTTCAAAATTAACTAATGATAATTTTGAAAATTTGACAATTTTGTATTCGGAAAATGTAGAAAGTTGCACAAATTTGAACTCGGAAAATGTTGGAAAATTGGCAAATTTGTACTCGGAAAATGATGGAAAATTTGTACTCGGAAAATGATGGAAAATTTGTACTCGGAAACCTGGATAATTTTGGGAAAATTGTGCTCGGAAATTGTGGGAAATTTTGCAAGTTGGTCTCCTGAAAACGTGGCACATTTTGCAAATTTGTATTCGGAAAATGGGGCCTGAGCTAACCATGAAGATGCATTAATTTTGGATCGAAACAACGTTAAATTTCCCTGACTTTTTCACAATAAGCCATTCTTCCCTGACTTCTCCAGACATTTTCAAGTTTCCTGACTTTTCCAGGTCTGGGGGTAGTACCCTGATATATTTACAAAACATTCAGATTTTAAAAAAAAGGAAATTTCAAATAAACCCAAGGTTTATTTCCCGTCTGATAAATTTAAAAAGTTGAACAATTATCCCTTACGCAAAATTAATTTTCCTGCAGGTGTCTGGTGCGCTATAATTCATTTTTCTAGTTTATATTTAAAAAAGTTGAAAAGTGCGTAGTATTTACTTTTAAAACTTGCAAAACGTGAATAATGAAAGTAGCCTCGTTTAAAAGCTCGATTAACAGTATATTGGCGTCAACGGAGGCGTTGCGTTTCTGGCACGGGACGCTTGCCGTTAAAGACACGTGTTTATATTAGCGTATGCCCTACGAACTGAACTTAAACTAATGCTCATTGAAGGAGTTTGTCGGGTCAAGCATGTAGCGGAGCATTGAAATATTGTGGAAACTCAATCCTGTTTGAAACGCACCGTTCCCCACTCAAGTAAGTGTCTGACCGATCGCGTTACGCCGCCCTAACTTTTCCGGAAACGTCCCGTGACAGAAACGCAACGCTTCCGTTACGTCAATATACAGGGTTCCCCAAGAAACTTCCTTTTCAACTTCCCTGACCTTTTCAGGTTTTAAAAAAATGAACTAAAACTAATACCAATGTCAACAATTTACTAATAAAAATGTTGAAATTAATAACGAAAAATTTTAAAAAAATATTTTTACCAAAAAACGGAAAATTTTGCAATTTGTCCTCGGGGAACGTGAGAATTTTCAAAATTTTGTCCTCTGAAAACGTGGAAAAATTTTCACAAATTTGTCCTCTGAAAACGTGGAAAATTTTTCACAAATTTGTCCTCTGAAAACGTGGAAAATTTTTCACAAATTTGTCCTCTGAAAACGTGGAAAATTTTTCACAAATTTGTCCTCTGAAAACGTGGAAAATTTTTCACAAATTTGTCCTCTGAAAACGTGGAAAATTTTTCACAAATTTGTCCTCTGAAAACGTGGAAAATTTTTCAC
>JAQGBX010001831.1:0-22864 GCA_034698745.1 Megaphyllum sjaelandicum | reverse complement strand
ATAAAATCAAAGTTTCAAAATTTCGCCCATAGGATTTCATAGGCTCCGCCCACAAAAATCGGTGAATAGACCCCCTTTATGTAAAAGGGGCTCACATTTTCAATACCATATGGCTCAAACGATACAAATTCCTCAAAAACTCACTAGTTTTAATTACAAATTAAGATGTGATTCTGAAATCAACTAGAAACGAACATGTATACCGGCGGTTAGCATCGTTGCTTTGGGGCCATTCAACAAGGACGTCCTCATGTAGGGAGTGTACAGGAGGGTATCGGTTGAGTCACGGCACAGTATACGAAAATATAAGTAGGGACATTTGTGCGCATTTTTGTCCGCAAAAACAGTGCAGCGCCGCCATGTGTGAGAGGTGATTACTAAGGTGATTACGCGCTCATTAATTGCCATAAACATGGAAGCCAATAACATACAGGTGTTACCCTGTTCAGCTTTAACGGGTTAATATGGGCGTGGCTTTTTCTTAGTGTGATCACCTCTCACACATGACGGTGATGCGATCTTTCGCGGACGGAAACACCATTGTAGTGTCCCTACTTATATTTTCGTATACGGTGGTCACGGGCACAATGTGGACAGGGAGAGGCAGTGATTTATGATCAACTCGGACGTCTACTGGATAAAAAAAAATGCCAAATAAAATCTGTTCCCAAAGTAAAAGGGAAATAGAGCGCAATATCGCATAGGTGATGTGTTATAAATTGCAAAAGTCGGTAAACAGGGTACCTCCAGTCCTGGAAAACCTGTAAAAGTTAGAGAACTTAAAAGCTCAGGGTCCATTAACCAACTTTCAAATTTTCCCAGTACAAATTTGCTAAATTTTCATTTTTCTCGAGCATATACTTGCCAAATTTTCAACCTTTTCTGAGGTCATCTTTGGTACAAGTTTTTCCACGTTTTCTCGAGGACAAATTTACAACATTTTCCACGTTTTTCCAAGCACAAATCTTCCACATTTTAAACTGTTTTCGAGTACAAATTTGTAAAATTTTCAACAGTTTCCGAGGAAAAATTTTCAAAATTTCTAACAAATTCTGAGGACAAATTGGCCAAATTCTCAACCTTTTCAGAGTACAAAATGTACGTTTTCCAAGTAAAAATTTGCAAAACTTTCAAAATTTTGGGAAAAGAGGGTCCTGATTGACCGGACACAACGCGGACAGAGGGTAGGGGAAGTTCAATTTCGGAAAAATTTTGAGGACGTCCTTTTTGAATGTCCCCTTTCTAGGCATTACATGTATTCGATTTTTAAAGGAACAGGAAGTATTAATGTACAATTTTAAATTTAATAATAGAAAATTGCAAACTTAGTGCAAAAACTAATGCCCTAAATCAGCGTCCGTGTATTTGGATGATTGGGTCAAACCGCAAATAATAAATAGTTTGAATCTGTATATACAATATTAGCAAAACAACATTCTTAAAATGTCAAGCTGCAGAGCCCATAACTCTTTCCTTCAATATACAAGAAATTCCCATCAAATACTGTCACCACGCAAAATTTGTATGCTATAGGCTAATGCATTGGTTGCGCAGTAAATAAGCTCAATGCCGTCGTTTTTCCCTTTTTTCTACTCAACCCTCCATTTACACATCAGGATTTTCAGTATGTTGGATTGTTGTTTTAAACATATCTATTGGCGTAAGGTTGGGCCCCGACGGACATATTTATAGGTAATTTGCAGAACATGGAACTGCACTTAGTGTCGCGGTGAAATCTAGACAAACGTAAAATAACGAGATTTTAATTTCCCGAGGGATTTCACATCAGCTTCACCACCCCACGCATCTAGATTTCTTTTTTTTTCGGTCTGCTTTTTTTTACGTTTCAGTCTTATTCTTCAGATTGGCTTATACTACATTTTTTCCCCGTTGTGCTTTAGGTCAATCTCCAGTCTACCTTTTAGATACACGCGACTCGTCTTATTGAATGCTACCTATGTCTACAATAAAGTTACCGCTATAAATATCGAGCTAAGTAAATAGGCTTTCAATCTGCCACAAAATCACCGCAACATAAGTACGGGATGCCGAGATAAAACCGTAAATAAAATAAAAGATGAGACACGAGTTTTCAATTTTAACACAGCGAGGGAGCTTTGAACATTTTCCTGTGTTTATGTTATACAAGTATGGTTGGTATTGAAACCGAGGGATGCATCGCCAGTACATTTGCTTATTTGTTGAAAACTATGCGAAATAATATTAAACTTTAGGTTAGGAAATACAAAAAACGTCAACAATGATCGACTGTATGTGACTCGAATAATTGCTCTCAAACAACTGTCAATTTTTTTAAAAAATTGGAATGACCGTTAGACAATTACATCACATAGCGTGTAAATCATACTCAATAAAAATTTGTTCTCATTACAATCCTTAAGCAAAAACTCGAAGTGTTTCACATATATTGCAAGATCAAAAATGGTCGTTCTTAAAATATACAGTGTATGCGCGCTGTCATTTTAAATTTAATTGCTGTACTTGGAATATTGATGTGATTTTATAAATCGTAGAAATTTAATTATTTTACGTTCTCTTGTCGATAATCAATTTTCCACTCGTTAGTTTATTTTATGGATGTTTAATATTTGATCAATATACTTTATGCATATGCTAAGATACTGATCATAAATGAAGAAAAGAATCTCGAATGAAGTCTTTAAAGAAAAATTGCTATTTGCTAATGTTCAACGCGAAATATAATACCATATCTACGAGAACAAAACCATCAATATTACACAAAAGTGAATAAAAAGACGTCACTTTTAAGCAACTCATATTCTCATCCTATACTGAAAAAATAATTCATCCCAAAAGAAACATTGAAATCTTCAAAAAAAAATCTTTTTAAGCCTTAATCCGGTTTACTCGCAATACTATTTGGGTTATCTGCGCATCGTTCTTAAGCTATTAAACTAAAAAGACGTTTCTATAGGCCCGGTAGCTTATAGAATACAGCTTATCTGAATGGCTTGTTAACAAAAGGAAGATTTCTGGGAAAGTATCGAAAACGCGCAAATATGATACCGTTCCTTCAATACACCACTATCATTTCCTGATGAAAGGCAACTTTCATATGCACGCCGTTCTCCAATATCAACGTTGCATTAAAACCTTATCCTTCTAAGCACATGAAAAGACGAAAGGAATGAAATATTGCAATCCCTAGAAAATATAGCAATTTTGAATTGAGCTAAGCTGGTTGTCATTCAAAGCATTTAAATCCAAAATAAGTACAACGTGTACAATTGCTCCTCTGAAAGCTGGGCAGCCTGGGCACCTACATGTGCATGCACATGTATGAGGAACCGTACATTACAAGAAGTAACCGACGTATTGACAATATTGCAAGTTATTTTAACTTTCTACTCAATTCTGGAATGTAATATTGTATGCGTCTAAGTCACTAACTCAACTTCGTGCAATATTCTGTCAACTTAAAATTTAAAACGCATTCATCTAGATCATGTACATCCAGCAGTCACATTAAGAGCGCTATCTAGTATACAAGTGTATATACAGTGGCTGTATATCAAAGGCTTCATCGTTCCGTTTAATCAGCATATATATAAACAAAACAAATGTGTTTTATGATTTCTCCTGATCAATCAATCATAAGTTGTTTAGCCCGTGCATGGGCGAATAAATTCGAGGTTTTTAAATATGACCTCAAAAATCGTATTTTTTACAGCCTTCAATAAAAATATAAAAATGTTGCTTCAATTTTGTTAAGTGGAACAAGTCAGCCCAAATTAAATATATGATTGTTACCAGGAGAATCAACAAGACTTAAGAGGTCATGACAGCAGATGTTGTTGTATGTCCGTAGTACGTGACGGCTGAAAAGCCACACAAAACAGGAGATTGTCAGAGAAGGCGACTCTGCAAGATTTCATCAAAAAAGGGCAGGTTTACTGAATGCATCTAGAGCCCTTCTATAAACCTTTGAAGTGTGACAGTGCAGGGTACTTAGTGCACTTTGGAAGTGTCAACTCCATACAATTGCAAAATTTCGTCGCTACGAATACACGTGACAACGAAATAGTCTGTATACCATTGGTCCGCAATCATTATTGTAAATGTACGATAATCATTTGCGAATCTATAAGCAACCTAGTTTTAGTTTTCTTTAAATAATTGCGTTTACTGTATATCTGGAAAATAAAAAGATACTTATAGATTTGCATACTTGCAAATAAGTGATTGGGATTATTGACATAATCAATAATCGGGATTTGATGATCATAAACTTGACTTTTGAAAACATAAACATACATGTACATGTAACCGGTCACTCCCAATTCGAAAAGCCGGTTGACAATTACACGGTTCGGAAACTTTCAATCTAGTTTCGTAAGCAAAGTTTCCGTTTAAGTTTCCTCGATCAGCCCTGAGTTTCCTTAGCGTGTCCCACCTTTAAAGGAAATTAAAGGACATCTAAAATTTCCTTGTTCGAAATGGATCCCATCGTCCATTCCCATCGAGCAAGATTGATCCATGCTTTGGTTTTTAGGTAGGTGATCGAGTAATTAAACAAAATAAGATTCCGTATTTGTTTCCTTTGCTATTCTTGTTATTAAAAGAAAAAGGTTTGACATTTTTGAAATTACACGATCATCCCCTTAAGGGTAGCAGTAACCAAAGAGGTTCAACCCAGCCCATAACCTAAGATCACGTAAACCAAAGTTATGGGTTAGAGTTGAGTGTCAGGGCAAACAGTAGTAACCATTGAAAAAAAAGTTGACTCTTAAGCTGAACCAAAACCTCGAGTCAACAGTCAGTGTTGATGTTTTTGAGGCCCCTGCCGGCCTCCGTCAACGCGGATAACGTCATCAACATGACGTCATCGTGTCAATGAGACGATTTCATTGGCTACTTTGAATTCAAAAGCCCGTGGAATAATGATTTTCGATCTCTTCACTAGAGGTCGCCATATTGAGATGCAAACCAGTTCTCCTGATCCTAAACCACCAATTTCGAAAAGTCAGAGTTAGGTTTACAAGTTGACCCAAAGAGTAAAGAATTCTACTGATTACTATAAAATGGAACGTAAACCATTTTTTAAAGCTCAAATAGCTGGTTTAACCTAAGTTTGAGGTTTGAACCTCATTGGTTACTGCTACCGTAAGTAAACTTTAAACTCATTGTTGATTAGAACCATGGTCAATTTAATAGATTTAACGACTTAAAAAATCCTACTGAAATTAAATTAAATTTTTAAAATGTTCTTTTAAAAGCTTTTATTAAATTCCGTTATTGCTATACAGGTGCCTATATTTTGTGGATGGCTTTATAAATTCACCTTTGTAAATTCGCAATGTTAGTGTCATTACGTGATTCACATTTAACAGAAAATGTAGTGTCCTATTTAGGAATTAAAATCCGAAATTTTATAATCCTGCATGTCCTTATTTTTCGCATTAAACTGTGAAGAAAATATGAAAAAGATGCTAGCACTGAGCGCCGCGAATTAACGAATTAGGGTTTAATAAAAGGTATTCAATTCGACGAGAATCCATAAAGATCCAAACACCGACGATACGGAATTAACGAAAATGCTCTTGGTTGTCAATAGAAACATTTATCCCAAGCATTACACAGCGATTGAAAAAGGTTAAGATATTACGCGTACTCGATATGAACCCCCATTATTCCCGTTTGTAATGAATGCATACTGGAGGCAATCTTCAGATTGTTTTAGGAATAAGCGGATTACGAGAGACCTTCTAGTTTCAAAGAAAAAGCTGGATAAATAATCGCCTAAGACCACGCATTAACTTTTGAAAGAATAATTGAATAGCCCAACGTTGCAAGAAACAATATTATTTTTCCAAAGCCCACGCGTGTATGTTAATTCCTATCGACCATCAGGTAAGAAGCTTACGAATAGCCACTCAGTTCATAGCCTAAAGGAAATGGCAAAGGTAAGGGTCGTGCATAAAGATCGGGGGAACAATGCTGCCTAAACCTCCCCATTTATCGGCAATAATAGTCCACTGTGTATGATGTGTACATGGTTAGAGAAGAACCTAACTTAAAGTTCCTATACTGTAGTAACTATCCCAGCATTCGTCTGGGGAGATTTGGGGAAACCATGAAAAGCCACAATCATGACAGCCGACCCGGGAATCTAACTGCGCCTACCGAATGCAAAGTGAGAATTCTGCCACCCAGACACCTTGCTCGGTTACACTGTGCGCATGCAAAGATAAATTTGCTGACAGAATTAACCAAAATACATGTGAAGGCTTATGGCGAATTTCACTTGTCCAAAAAGAGTACCAGAGTGTACACTTGGGTACTCCGAGTGTACTCCAGGGTACTCTGGAAGTACCCAAGTGTACACTCGGGTGCTCTGAGTGTACTCTTTTTGGAAAAGTAAAATTCGCCATTACTGTACTCCTGAAAAAGTGTTCCTACTCTAGCTGACCCCAATGTCAAAACAATTTAATTAAGTTTATTGAAAAATAAATAAATAGGAAACAAACTTAAAACTTGAAAGAATGGCGCACAACTGGACTGTTATTTCATTTCAGGATTCAACTTGAACTATTTTCACGTAGGCCTAAACATAATCAAAGCCAGTCAGCTAATACACTGAAAACGTCTATATATTGTACAACTTTTATACGAAATTAGCTTACTTGCGATCACGTAGACTGACTTCAGTTTGTACTGTAGAAAAATGTAACTTCGTTTTCGCTATATTTCTCAGAATTGCGTTCGATTTACTGAAACACTACGTGTACATGTGTATCGCTCGACCTAAACTAAGGACAAGCCCTACATGAAACTCGATGCTTAATTTGGAATGGAAACTAATGTACAGTAAATGCACGCGACAACTCATGGGAGTAAAAAAGGAAGAGGTTAATTGAAACTTTAATTATATGGAGAAGTTTAAGTGTCTAATAATGAAAGTTTAGATTAAAACTCAATTTGAGAAATGAAAAAGCTGCGCAATTTCCGGTTCGGGAATGATAAAAGTTTGATGTTAATTAATTGCTTCCTAAAATCTGCAGAAGAACTGCATCAGTCGTTTGGAATGTAGATAAGTAAAATGAAGAAAAGCTCGGTATCGTCCTTCACTTTGATTAAACTATATTCTTCTTAATTAGGGAAGTTAATCAGTGACGTCAATTATAATTAATTATGACTGCGAAAGATGCGTCGTAACATCGTTAGCATCCACAGGTCATGTAAAATGTATGCACATCCGTGATTCAGGAATGTTTAAAAAAATCGAATTCCAAAGATTCTCATTGTAAACCTCATTTCGGTTTTAAATATCTGTCATCAACTTGGTTATGAATTTTGCAACGCTTTGGCTTTAGGATTTTTTGCATGTGTATTTTACATGCACACATGTGACTCGTGTGTTATTCGGCAAGTAAGGATAAGCCGAAAAATAACTACTGCATGTAGATGTATCTTACTCGCGTCATATTCTGCTGGTTGAGTACAACAGAAATACATGTACACAATGTAGTAATTGCGAGTGAAGTTATGTAACAAAATACTGTAAAAGAAATATGGATGAGTCAAAATTGATCTCGCAAGAATCGTTGTAAAGACTGGTACTCATCAATGACCTCCCAGAAGACCCGAAGGGTGAGAACACACTGAATGCTTACTTTCGATATGCTTCATTCCTGCTTGATTTCATCTTCTTGTTTCCAGCTTTGGGGCGCACATTGAATGATAATTGAATGGTCAGTGATGGTCAGTGTGCTTGTGGCGCCACTGCATGCGTCATGCTATTGGTGAAACATTCCTCGTAAAACCGTCCACATGCGCATTAGCATCTAATGATGAGCGCAAGACACGTTTTTACAGTACACATATGCGCATGGCTACACTTTTGACCAATAGTTATCTGTGTGCATGCACTCTGTGTCTTAAAAATCTGATTTAAAACGCATGCCGCATTTTTATCCCGCTTGGTGGCGCTAGTGTACGCCTGTAATAAGTATTCAGGGTGTTCTCATCCTTAGGCCCCACGCTGAATTTGAACAAAAAGTTTAAGGAAACAAACGAGATTTTGCTAATTGGAGTTTTAATATAAGAGTTCCTTAAATAGATGGGGAAAAAATAATACTCCACAAGTTTTTAATTTGACCTATTAATTTTATCAACTTTCCATAATCGTTAACGAGAGTATAGGATTTGATAATTGGTGAACAAAGTTCAACGCGCAATATAAGCTGTACTAAAATTAATGCCAAGATGCATGCTTGAGAGGAAAGCTTAAACAAGACATCAAGTTGGTATGTTGACAATATGACATTTTTCCCTTAGAAAATGGTTCATCGTAAAAATTGTATCCACGTATACATTGTATGTATACGTGAAATAATTTTGACATAATGATGGATTGTCGCTAAAATTTGAAATAGCTCGCTCACTCTTGGCTCTGAGCGTGCATGGACCAAGCCAAAAAATTTGATGCATACGGATGTCAACGACGACACCAAAACAGTCTACTTTTAGGCAGTGATTTTCTCAAACGAAATAAGATAATAGCAGGAAAAACATTCAGCCTAAACGTTTCCGTAATAAATGCAATAAACAGAGCTCGCAGGCATTCAAAAAATACAATTAGGCTGTTAAGTATATAGCAAAGTATAAGTTAGCCCAGTCGTTTACTGGAATTGCACCCTTATTGTAAGCCTAATAGGCTTTTGGTGATCGATTTCTATTCACCAGAAAATGCTAGGGGGAAATTAAGGGAAATCTAAGAGTAAAAAACAACAAGGTTATTCGAGATTCTCGATATACCCTGATTACTGCACTCAAACCGACAAATTTGCCAGCCATGGAGGAATGTCTATCCATTCTAGGGAAGTTGAGCAAAGACAGAAAACTATAAGCGTTCACCGGCCTAGATAAAATGAAATAAAATTACCTTCTGATTTAGAAATGTATTCAATGTATCGTAAAATGCACATGGCGAAGTTATTACTCGGGTATACTTAAAATAACTTCACATACATTTAAGAACAACGGTTGTCTTAATCATTGTAATTTTTCTGTCGTTTTCGAAATTCTTTAATCCTACGTACGTGATAAATAAATTTATTTTACGATTGATATCATTGCGCTGAAATAGCGTTTGAATGGGTATAACAAGCATGTAGTGGCCTTTGAAATAATGGAGGATTTGTATCAACGATTTTACAATGTCAAAGTTTGTTAATTAGCTGATAATTGAAAATTTTAGATTTTTATGTACAGTGTATTTACTTGTTCCAAAACTGAGGTGAATGGTTGTTAACTTCTATTACTAAAAAGCAATATAAAAAAGTAACAAACGTCTTATTATTGGGTTATCAAGAGCCGTGGCACATATACTCCATAAGTGAAGCAAAGTTTTACCGATCTCGACTTGAACTATCATCAATTTTTCATTGCAATACATGTCATGAGTTTGAGCCTCAATAATATATCACCAAAAATAATTAGTCAACCGTCGTAATTTTGCGAAGATTACCAGAGCAGAAAGGAATCAAGACACCCTAACAAATGCAGTGGCACTGAGAGATTGTCTCCAGAATTAAGTAGACAGCCTATAAGCCTCTACAAATAACGAGTGAAGACTGCGATTATAATGTGGTGGCAAAGTTAATCTCATAACGCCATCGACTTCGACTTCGTTAATTTCGCTGATTATATATTAAGCTACATCGCATTTAACTCCATCGTCCTATAAGTAGATTTGATAAGCTCAAAATTAATCCAGTACACTGATGGAAATCCCTACAGCGCCAGTATTCATACACTGTATAACAATTTTCTAATTAATTGTGCTAGTCTATTACCATATTTCAAATGTCACGCAATGAAGAATGCAGGCTATGTTGTTAAAAGTGCGAATAAATTCGATTAATAACTACATCGCCCAACAGGCTCGATGATATTCGCACCCTGTACAGAATATTACATGCATGAAACTTGGACATTATTTAAGGTTCAAGATGAGTTGCTTATAATTTTAAATATTATTGCAAGATTAAAAGAATACCTAATATATAACAAAGCACAAAACTTTGTAAAAAGAAAAGTTATGAACCTTTTTAGCCATATACGCGGAATTTAAGCAGCCATGGTGAGTATACATATAACGTAACGGAAAAAAAGTCCATACAAAACGCGGAGCAGTTATGTTGTCATATCATATTTAAACCCATATTAAATTAATCAATTAACGTCCATTATCGGCACGTTTTCCGTTGATATGGCTTTGGGCACCAAAACCTTAAAACTACTTTAAAAAGCAAATTTTTTACACGCACTTCCATTAGACTCGTGCACTTACAAAATGTACGTGTTCGTTGAGAACATTTATCACTGGAAAGGGAAGTTGGTCCTCGACGGATATGATCAAACCGAAGATGACAGCAACAAAAAATGTGTTGAAGAAAATCAGGCTACGAGCAAAGCAACATGGTAGATTGATGGACGGGAAAACGGGGCCTTAAAATGTTGATGAAATTAGCATTATCACGCTTTTTTATTCATAAGTTAGGTAGGCAATCTGCATGCAAATATCGTGGGAGACACGAAGTGAGGGAATAAAAGTGATTTAGTGCACGCGAAGAAAACGACACGCAATATTTATTACACAACCGGGCGACACCGATTCGCGGCCGATTAATTTTCATTATATAACGCATTAACTTAACTTTGCATTTACATGATTTCGATAAAAGGGTAGGCCTAAGAGCGACGTTTTTTGGTGCTCCAAGCGTCGTTTTTTATTTTAAATCCCATGGACACTTCAATGTGCTTTTTCATTTTCCCAACACGCAAATAAAACGCACAAAAACACGCTTAAATCTAGGGTGAAGAATCGCGGCTTACTTTGGATCACGCGAACTATGGCAGTACACATCAACATCAATTTTCAAAGAAATTACCTTAAGGAAGATGGGCTGAAGTTTTTGATGTTTTGCGTGCACATCTCCAACTCTTCTTTCGATTTCGGTATTTGCCTGAAAAATAATATAACAATTAGAACTTGCTCGGTGAAACCTATAAAGACAAGGAAAGTATTATCAATTCAAGATCTCCTTAACAAGGTGCATGCGATATCAACATGTAAGTATATATATACAAACAACATGACGAAAACATTAAATATGAGGATTTTCTAAAATTTATTTTCAAAGCACTCAGTTCTACATGAATGAAGTTACGAGGTATATTTGTATAATTCACATATGATGAAAATACTAGCTATGTCTCTCCGATGACATATAGTCAACCAGAAAACACCCAATACCATCTAAGCATAGCTTTTGAAGTTTGTTTTTTAAACAATTGCTAAATTGATTTATGCAATATGCTATGGCAAATTCCACACCGAAATTTTAGTTTTTACGATGTTTTTAAATGTGCAGTGGAAGCTACTTCATCTTTACTGTCGAATATGGTCAGCACTATTTTAGTACCTCCAAATGAATCTCCATAATATCTCTAGTAGGGAATATATCTCATGTTACCTTCTAGAGAAGGGTGGGTAGGATATCCTTCCCTCGTTTTTATGCTCTGATTATGCCTATGAAACCTGCCAATGCTGTTATGTCCTTCTCTTTCTTGTCCATCAAACATTTTCACAATTTTCAGAATCCCCAACCTTGCGTGACAACAGAGAAGGTCTACGGAGTCTATAAAGATTTCTCGATAAACCATTGATGTGGAAATCCATTTTGCCTGGATTCGCCTGGTTTGTTCGCGAGATTGTTACTGGAATATGGAAAACAGTCGTAAAGTTATCTAATCTTTCAGGCCCAAATTGCCATTTGTAAACGCCTCCAAACCTACGCAGAAGGACGAGGGTTTATGGAGCTTCTGCCTGTTGCTTTAGAGTGCTTTATCATATCCTGAGTAATTAACCTTATGTAGGAATATTTCTCTGACAGCTTCCAATATACAATGTACGTAGCAAGGAAGAAAATTAAATTTGACACGATTTAAAGCCTTATATGTAAATTAGCACAATTAACTAAAAACGTGAATTTCTGCTATGGAACTGTTAAATACCGTAACGTGTACAAAGATAATTTATATCTTTATTTTGTATATTTTCAACCTACCCATGGACACAACTAAGACATGAATTGACCCAATATCTCATGTAGGCGTATATGTATACTCAATGATTGAATTAACACCGTGCAAGAGTATAAACGTAAGTAACAAATCCAAAACGAGCTTAATTTCTTCAAATTAAACATTATTTAGTGAAAAAATAGTGATTCAAATGCTGCATATAAAAATGATTTTGTCCATTACCGAAACTATTGAGGTGCAGTAAAATGGAGCCAATTTTTACTACAAGATAAGCAATGTGCTGCCAATTGCAATGGTCAAATTAACTGAGCCAAAACGAACTCCTCGTCATAACGTACATGTACATGGCCAATTTCCAACTTATTTGTGCCACTCTGCTCTATACCCCTAGGTTCCCCTTCCCTCAGGAAACGTCATGGGTGAACGATCCGTTTCTTCGCTGGGGGGAATCGAGATCGTTTTTAATCGTGAATTTGCTGTATTTATGTACAGACAAGATAGAAAGCAATCCATCACCAGAAGTCAAGCGCGAAATTGCATGACATGTAATGAAAATTTCAAAGAATAGTATATGGCCATGTGTGTCGAAGCAACCTTGCATGTGGAGAATAGTTAAGGTTTGAATTATATTACCCCGAGTGAAATATAGTAGTGTGTATAATCCGGCGGATTAAATGCGCTGCAACACTCAGACTGCGAAACTGAAACTGATTTTCCCAGAGATTTTTGCAAACCGAGAATCGGCTTTTCTAAAATCTAAATTCAATAATAGATAATCCTTCAGACAGCATTAATTAATCTATAAATAAATACACAGGGTATATACTAATAAAGGGTCGGGTGAAAAGCGTATTTAAGCAATTATAGAGGTTTACTGCATCATATTCTATTTTCTGATTAATTAACAGCGTTATAACTAAATTAACTGCATAAGTTATCATAGAATCCTGATTTAATTTGTTGCAAGACCAAGAATTAATCTTTTTATTAACGAAATTTTATATCACCTACCATTACATTAGCAGCCTAAGTTGCAGTCGGACATAAGGAGTATGTTTTGAGCTGAAACCGACCCTGTTATAAATGTGCGGTGTTTTTTTTATAAAAAGAAGATGCCAATACAGTAATTTCAATTTCACGCGTACTGGAGCGATTTTTAAGTAATTTTTGCGGTAGTCAATGCACTGATATGCTCTACATATTTGTCCTCATATCACAGAGTACTACCTAATGTATACACGTACAATATATGCACGTAATTTAGAACATAAGAAGCTTTAAGGCAGTCACACACGAGGCAGATTATATCCCGAAACTTCTTAAATTCCAGATATATAATTGCTTGATATTTCCCCGTGTGTTGGTAAAAATTCCCTTCGAAAACAAATTTCCAAATACATGTACATTTCCAGAATAGAAAGCGATCCTATTCTGAGTAAGTTATAGTTACGGAAAGAAACTGACGTCATAGGTTTACAGTCATGCACGAAAGTTTCGTTCTGTTCGATATCCAATCAGAAAAGACATACGTCATAGGATGGAATAAAAGCACTGCTGTCAAATTAGTTTACCGCCATTTTCCTTTGAAAAGTAGTGTCACATGCTGCATATATCGTAGGGATATACTATTCTGAAAGTATCCCTCTGTGTGTGCAGCAGCAGGCAATTGTTTCAGGTGAAATAACTTTCCCGCAATTTCTCACCACTTATTTCCAGATATAACTTCCCCGTGAGTGACCGCCTTTTGTTATGTGACACGTTCTGAAAATTGGAGAATTTCCCTAATAAAAAACCAGAAGTCTAAAAATAATACTCAAGTCCCAAATAAAATTCCCAGTCAATGTCCAATAAACTCTACATGTATTTAGTTTCGTTATTTTTGTAACTTTCTATAAACAAGTAAAAGCTCGTATTACAAGCAATACCATAAAAAATACCCAATTCAGTAGAATATGGCATGAATCTTAAGAAGCCTTTACAATGTTTTCATTATAAAATGCCAAAGCTTTCGAAACATCACAGAAAAATGATGCTTCCTTTAATCTGTGAGGAATATTTGCGGCAGGTTCAGAACAGTTTTGCGATTACAATCCAATATCATTTCATGTAGTTGCCGGAATATTTTGAATACGACATTAGCAAGGAATTTCGTCTAAGTGAAATTCTCGATGTTTTATCTGCATGTTTACAACATGCATGTGCATGCTTGCGAATTCCGTATAAATCCATCAGCTCACTTGTCTTTCTCAGCATCTTTCCCCCTTATAAAGATACATTTTTATTGGATTTCTGCTCCTTCCTATTGCTGTTTGGATAACTTTGTGCCATAAGCAGAATATACATTAAAGTTATGTGGGCCAATACTCTGCAGTTGACTAGCCATACTGGCACCGTGTCTCTCTACTTAAAGTTCATTCTATCCGGAACGGGAAGGTTGCCATGGCAACAGATGATGCTGGATATTCATTCTTGGCCCCATCTCCTCATCAAAAATATTGCAGTCTGAAAACCTTTTAGCTCAGTAGACACCCTGGCGCCAGAAGGGGGAAATTACGCTGCCTCTCATCGATTTACTTTCACTTTTAATATATTGTCTTTGAAAGACAAATTAATTCAGTCAAATTGCTCATTTAAATTTCATCCAAAAATCCGGGGGAAACTTTTTGTTTGGAGGAGATGCAAACTTTACTTTTGGACGTTTGCCACAGTTGAGAATTAGGGCAAACTCACATATACATGTATTACAAAAGGGCTGCATAGGCTGGAAAACAAACTTAGAATATGCAGACAAGTCTTATTGGTTATGAACGCTTATCAGACTGAATTTTTATACAAAAAAGTAGCCGCAAATAGAATCCTATCATTAAATCATACAAAAGCAACGTCGAAGCCATTTTATAAACGGAATGAAAAAAGGTTTATTTTTTATTTAAATTTTACTGTACATCTACCAAATTTACACAACCATTAATTGAATTGAAAGATTCAAGAATGATCAAGAATTTGAACTGTGCAGCTCTTAATGCGCAATAATTATAATAAATTATCGAAGCTATAAACGAAACATGTATATCTAGTTTATCTCCATCTTGTTTTCTGTTCAAGGATCAGATTTCCGCGAACCAATTGCATTGCAATGTAATTTTATTAAAGTTGAATCCAAACTATATATAGTATTGCATTCAGTACATAGCTTTATCTATTGAAAAAGGAGTCTTACTACATGTATGTAGCAACAGTAATTTCAGTAATGTCTCTTAGCACCACAACCTTTATATTAAAAATTAAATGTGTCGCACATGTACATGAAGATCGTGGCGTACAGCCATTGCATGCACCCAGTAGACCTACCAAAAGGAAATTATTTTAAATCGAGGAATGAATCCAAATGTACTTGATCTTTTATTCCCTGCAAAATCCCTGACATCCCTTTGAAATCTTGGCCAAATTTGCCAGTTTAAAGTAAGATGAATGGCTTCTAAGTACTCCCTAGCGGTAATGCTGACAGTTGGTCAACCAGATGCTATTTACTACTCAGTCCCCGAGCCCTCCATTTATTTCCACAAACATGCGCATTTGCAAGTGGGTTTTATATATATCTACGGTGGATCTCTTCGGTTTTTTTCTTCTTTTCTCTCCATTTTCCCCCTTTTTCCCCTCACATTGTCACTCTTCCAATTCAGCTTCATGGATGCTATTGGACTGATGCTTTTCCAATACGTGTAAGTCGGGTCAACCATCATAGTGCATCGAGTGACTTGTACAGCTTTTCAGTCCTGCATCCTTCTTTGACTCCGCGCTTCTTTTATTCGCCACTGTGCGCTATATCATGCCATCAGAGTCGATCCAATCAGTCGCCATAAAATGAAGGTGAAGCCTCCTTTCTAGCAGCCTTTAAAGCGCCAGAGGAAAAGCAAAAGTTCGGATTGCAACTACAAGTATATATATCGACATCGAGTCAAATTGCATCGGCAACTGCCGAATTACCTCGGTATGAAAGGCAGCTAGGGTCTTGTAGGGATGCAATCAATTACGGGACAAACAGTGGCAGAAATAAAGAAGCTGCAAAACTTCCGTTAAATAAATACCTTTTTTCGGATACATATATGTCTCCTAATCAATTCATTTTTATGCGATACATATAGTTTCTTCGAGGCGGCTTTGCCAAAACGTCAATTCAATATGAGATGAATGTTAGACCGATATACGATTAAAATGAGTACATGTACATGTATTTACGTTACGAATAGCAAAAAAAAATATTCTCTGTAATCAGTCGTGAGGGTTCGATGCGATGAGCCCAAGCTCCAAAGGTGCCTTATTTACTGCGCACCTAGTCACATGTACGCCGTATATTTGTACGCAAGACTAATAACTTGCGCGTGTATTTGCTGAGGTATATTAGTGTTGGTTTTCCAAATATTGACTCGAAAACCTATGGTCGAGGTTCTATGAAATTGATAGAAAGTATTGGAGGATGTGCAGTTCGTAGGCATTTGAGGACGTGCAAGAAGCCAATCAGCATTAAAAATAACCTCAGGCGATACACGGGGAGAACTGAACGTAGATGGAATGTCCATCATTAAGGAATAATGTTTACTACATTTTCCATTTCAAAAATCCCATGACACTAGTCAAACAAATGTACGTTCTGTATGCACGTTCCACAAAAAAATTATGTACCGTACAATGGCAAGGCGTATCCGTGCTTTGTAAGCATTTAAGATTAACATTGTAAGATTGGTATATTGTTGATCTAGCAATCCAGAATTTTTATATATAAAAACGTAAACCAATATGTCAACTTTGCAACAGATCGGTAAGCCAAAAATGAAAGCTGGTTGCTTTATATTCCTTTGCACTATATATAGGCTCTTGAAACTTGCTTATGTTTTCATATTTACAGTAAGCATACGCATGCATGTACATGTACACTGTACGTGCAAGTAAAAAGACATTTGAAACCGCATTAAATGTATAACAGGATTTAAACTACAAAATACGTTCGTATATTCAAATTAATTAAACCTATCATTCATAGAAACGATGTTCAATTTTTTTAGTTGCAAGGCGTTCTGGTAAAGCTATGAATTGGCTATTTGCATAAATATATATGGACAATGTTACATGGGTCAAATAGGATTGCATAAATGCCATAGCAGGCATGAATAAGTTACAATATTCTCGATGCATTTGTAAAACAGTCTCAAAAGGAAAGGACAATATACGGGTTAATGAAAGGATTGATAATGAACACAATAGCTTCTACTAAATCAATGGAATTAAAGAGGCAATACACAGTTGTAGTCTAGTAAATTGCAATGCCAGACAAATATTTAGACCATTATGAGTTTGTTCAACGAAGCTTTTATGTTTAAATGGTAAAGCCAAAGAGGATCAAGCGTCGCTCTAAACACTGTCCAGAATCATGGAACCGACCGCTACGAAGCATGATTGACTACGCGGTTGTATAATAATGTCATATTACAAATCCTGAATAACGCTAGAATGCGTTATTGCAGTTTAACAACTCGTTCCATCCACATGCCCATGCCCATTGCCGTCGATGTCGGTCAATAAATCGAGGCATCATTAATGCAATGATAAATCAATATTTTGGCAGGGGATAGTGGTTGGCTTAAATGTTGATCTTGTAATCTGTCCGCCTTACTTTTAATCGGATCTTCGCACCATCGTGCGTCCAAGCTGTACACTCGCCCACGCTACAGAATAAGTTTTCTTTCACAAAAATTACCCTCGACATCCCGAAACTACATTCATTCGTACGAGAGTCTACTGGCGCTGCAGACTATAGCTGCATAGAACTAAGCTTCTAATCGAAGAGTTGAAAGTTTTGATATCCAGCGAACGTTCATCGAGATAAAACCACGCGGAGGGAAAATCCATCGCCACGCTATCCAACAAATCGCTCTTCGCATGATCGGTTTATTTGTGCTCTGTATCTGATGCTGTAATTAAGTAAATATGGTTGCCCCAAAAATAATCCCAACTTCAAAAGTTGATACCGCCAGTGCGTCGAAAAACAATCTCTATAGGCCTAGCCTAACCACGTAAACGCTATCAACCGACGTGCTGGGCATGTCATGTACGCTCGCGTGCTCTTTAATTTTCAAATCTAGCAATCCTCGAAATTCTCGCTGGATTCAAAATCCTTCTGGCGATATTCCAGATTAGCCTTCGTGGCAAACCCTCGAGGAAGCAAGTTTTGTTTCGGAGAGCAAATACATGTACAAGATTGGATTTCCCAGAGCTCGCTATACACAAAGAAGCAACGAATGGACCTCGCGCAAAAATAAACCACGCGACTTATAATTTAGACGCTCCCCTAAACTACTTTGGCAATGTTACGAAATAGGAATTTCGTAAACAACTTTTACAGTAGTTGCACTTTGAAATTTGTAAAATTTTCCTAGATTCTTATGTCTCGAGCGCTCAAGATCATGTTTGGTATTTAACAGCAATACTATCGTCATGTTAGTGTGGAGCCTTCTCCGGGTTTAACCTGACAGGAGTTGCAGGCTGGTACTGGAAAAGAAAACCGGCGATGTAAAGCTAAGTGGGACCATTGTTTAGTTTGTATTATACGATATCCATAACGACAACTAAAAATTTAAATTGTTCCAATATGACGGATCCGGCCTTCATGCCGTTACTGTCGTCTGTTCGTGCAACGTTCTTTGAACTGTGATCCCCAGACCTCCTTCCTCGCAATGCTATAAAGCACGCAGTGATTGCCTACACATAGGGGTGAACGCTTCCTATTGAAGCATCTGCATTCCACGTGTACAAAATACCTCATAAAATGGAAAATTATTCCTAATGACGACACTTGGCATTTCATTACAATTCAGCCGGTATTCATGGTAGTCTTCGAAATGAAATCAGTGTTTGCCAATAACTTGACTACATTGAACGGTTCATTTCCCAGCATCGCTCTCCTCGTTTCTCTCTATTTCCATGATTTGGGCCAATCCCCTCATTCCCCTTTTGCCTTAATTTTGCCCCTTATTTATCGTTTGCAGCCCCTCGTCCCTCCTTTTCTTTGTTCCGGTCACCCCCATAACTCGGGAGCTATTTCCAGCGCGATTTATTCCAATCGAAATTGAGCTGACAGTCATACAATTAATGGCTATGCATTTATTGTACGCCACTCTGAATAGAAAATGGAAAACAGCGGAAAAAAATCGTGCGAGGGTTGCTTTTTTGTGTTGACCAGTTTTGGTAAACAAAGTTTATAACAAACAAGCGAACTTGTCCAGTTAATCATCTCGATCACTCGCTGTTATCAACAAACGATTTGATGGATGTTTGACTTCACGCTTGTCCGCGGGTATTCCGACTCGAAAATAAATGTAGTTTTGTAAATAAAAAACCCTAATCTAATGAAGGTTTGAAACGTTATAATAAAATGGTGATACATGTAGAACGTGGTATTATTAATAAAAACTGAAAAAAGTCGGTCAATCAATAGAAGACATAAGCGTTTGAATATGACTAAGAAGGTTACTTTTTATCGTCCTAATTTATAGCGAAGTTAACAATAATATCGTCCATTACCTACACTTTTTGATTTTACAAATTTTATCATGAATATTTTAAGCAACGATTCCATGCCAAATGAACAAATAAAGTATAATGTACAGTGTATTAATCACAGATCAATCGGAGTTTTCAGTAAACTGTTACATAAAATTCTATGATACATTGTATTTTCAATACTTAATATGATTACATAATGTTCATATTTCATGATGATACCATTTCCAAAAACATATTTTTAGAATCTTTTAAGATAATCGTCCATGTTCATCATCATAAAATGCCTATTCACCTATACTACGCAGTTTTGTAACTTTACACTTCAAAAAGCAATCCCATTACACTCCATGCTCCAACGTTACGCATTATAGCATGGAGATAATGTAGATAGGTTACATCCATTATGTGATCTACAATGTGTATTTTTGAAATACATGTAGGCCTACAAGTAGGCCTACCTATAGTAGTACGTTTTTTAAAGGCATAGAAGCATGCATATACAGTAGTCCACAATTCCACACGATCTCGGCATTGAGGATATGCAAAAATAATAGTGTTATTTTATTTATTTTTTAACTAAATAAACAGATTTCTTTTGCGAAAAATTTACATTTTGATTTTTTACGCACGTCTTTATCTAGGCAATTGTAAATGATAAAAATCTGTACACTACTTCAGCATTGTCATTTGTTTAATAATTCGCCGTATTAACTACAAATATTAAATATAATAGTTAAGAAAACTACATCAAAAAACTTACATGTATTTATTAAACTTGATGGGCTTTTCTGTATTATTTAATTTCAAAAATCTCTAACGTAATTTGACGAAATTGTCTTATTGCGGTCAATTAACCAATTTTAGGTACTATCCTTACTTTACTTACTTACTATCCTTTCTTTTCAGCGTCCAATTCTGGGTCGATATTTAATGAAGCCTCGAATTCTTTAAAGTCACTAACCATCTTTGGTAATTTATTTTCCTCTCTTTCCTCTGTCTGTATAATATCATCATCTTCTTCTAAGGGTACGGCCAATGCTAGAATTTGGCCTCCCTTCAACTTAACCTCTGAGGCCGACAGATTAATTACCTCAAATGGTCGACACTGTCTGCCCATGGAGAGAAAAACTCCATAAGCAGGTCGTACCTCCATAGAGGAACCCGGTGGCGGTCCCACTATCATCCGTTCCCCCACTGGGGCTGACCCTGCCACCCAACACGGGGGAAATGAAACTGAACATGGAGGTAAGGTGACTGCTGACACCGTTGTAATTGGTACGCAAGCCAATCTACACATCCGAGGTTCACTTTCCTTTAATGGAGGTTCTACCTGCTGTCCCTCCTCTCGTACCACTGGTTTATCCGGGTCTCCGACTAACGCTTGATGAAAAGCGTATGTAATCTGGGGACTATCTTCCCAAAAAAATGCTTTTGTTGTCGGAAGAAGGGTTAATCCTGTTATTTCCCCGAAATCCATCCCCAACAAAACTGCCTCTGGAAGATTATCCCAAATTTTAAACTGGTGACAAATGGTCCTACCTAAGATAACAATTTTTATATCTACGGCATGGCTGAACGTGTTTAATCCACTACATGCATCCTGTAGTGGAGCACACGACTCCTCTGGTAATTCATATGGTTGTAACCCCAAATATTTTACTGTATCTGGGGAAATTGTAGAGTAAGATGATGCGCCATCCAATAATGCTATCAAATACTTTTCTTCTACTCGAATTTTAACTCTGGCCAAAATGGCTGGCTTACTTGCCGGTTTTTGCAAAACTAATGTTCTTGCTGGTGGATTCTGTCTTTCACTATTTCCCCCCTGTGATCTCTGATTCTCTTGCCATTTCCTATCTGCTTCTACCTTATCATATGGACAGCGACGACTTGTGTGTCCACTCTGTCCACAACGGTAACAATAAAATTCCGTATTTCCCTCATTCTGTGTAGTGCCCTTATTCTGTGGGGGTCCTTTCCCTTGTCCTTGATAAACCCCAGCCTTCACATTCAAATTGCTAGTATTGACATCCACTGCACCCGCTCGTTCGAACTCCACCAGTATCCTACGATATTCGCTTAATGGAGCGGTGTAGTGGCCCGAAATATGTTTTCTATATTCCGGAAGTAACCCATTTGATATAAAGTCCTTAATAGACATATCTGACATATTTGGGTCAAACTTGTTACATAGATACTCTATCTCAGCTATATAATCTAACAAGGGTTCTGTCTTTTTATGCTTTCTCATTGCCAATTTGGTAGAGTAGCCTGATGAACGACTGGGATCAAAGAAATACTCCAAAAATTCCGCTTTGAACATAGTCCATGTTGCGAATTTAAGTTTTTGTCCCATTTTCTTGGACCACATCTCTGCTGCACCAGTTAGTCTGGACCTACACTGATGGACCCATTCTAGTTCCTGATATCCATCAGCTGCTGCCATGGTCTCAAAGTCTACTAGAAATTCTTTTGGGTCTTTGAGGCCATTAAAAGTTGGCAACCGATCTGGCCTAGCATGGATTAACACTGGGGCATTTCCATGCATATTACCTCTGGGGACCTGCACTTCTGTGGCAGTTTTCTGCTGTATCCCCAACCCTTTCATAATCAATGTTATTTTTTCCATAATGAATTTACATTCATCACTTTCTCTTACTACTTTATTTTTCCAACTCTCCAAAACCAGCACAGCTTTACAAGCTTCCGGAAACAAATCTGAGTATTTGATTGTAAATTTCTTTGTGGGCCTTGCTGCAAACTGTACCTCCCTATGTGCAAAAATTGGTGGCACTTTTGGTGGAGGTCTAATGCTATCATCACTATCGAAGCCATCCTCATTCAATTCCTCCTTTTCACTATTTATTCTATTTCTTTTCTTTGTAGGTTCAGAGCTACCTCTCTTCTCCAGTATCTCTTCTGGGGCCTCCCATGATTTCAACATAGATTGTAGCCCCAATGTAATTGCCGAGGTAGAAGGGGTTTTTGGTTTTGATGCCAAATAATCTTCTATACTCTTCATCTGTTCTTTTAATTCATCCATATTTAATGTGCCTTCTGGCACTTTATCCCCTCCTTCAGCCATTTCTATTGGGGTTGTAGCACTAGAGGAGGGAAAGCCTGCATTTCCACCATGTGACGCCAGTATGCGTCCTGACCTAAGGTAAATTGTGACTAACTTATGGTTCCCACCCAAAGGACTCAATAGAGA
>JAQGBX010001830.1:0-22864 GCA_034698745.1 Megaphyllum sjaelandicum | reverse complement strand
GGGCGGGTTAAGCTGTGGTTATGCAGCAGGTTAACCTTTGGTTAAGCTTAACCTGCGCTCGTACAACCGGCCCTAAGTGGTCAGAGAAAAAACCAGTAAGAACAAGACTTGACCCGACGTTATTTTTCAATTTAAACGACGTTTTGGCGCTCTCATGCGCCATTCTTCAAGTTTACTATTAACATTGAAATACACAGTGAAACAACCAACAAAGTATAAATTCAAAAGCCTCACGTGCATAGGGGGAACAATAGTATGAAGAAGAAGCAGCTCTTCCCCCTACGTAGTTTACGTTAAAAGTAAGTTTTAAATTTAAAACAAGAAAAATACCAAACGTCAATGAAGCAACAGTAAAAACCACCTAATGGAATTTGGCCATAGAATTGCTGAAATGTAGTGCAGTTTAGCAGAAATTCAATGTTTGGTATTTTTCTTGTTTATATAAGAAAGTAACATTAGAATAATTTTTGAGATTTACTTCTTGGTAGTTTTGCACTATCATTCTATGCATAAATGAAGAATGGAAAATGTTCACTAGTTCTTGGTCCTGATTGAGTAATAATCGTTTTTACTTGGTACAAAATTTAGGAAGATTTACCGACAGTTTATCAATTTTCATTACATGTAATGTGACATTGATGGAAGTTTAATTACAACTTCACGTAAAACCAAATAATGTTTATCTTTTCATTACATGTCTCATGTAATACTAAGCATAGCCTTCACTGCCTCGGTTCTGGCATTCCGATGTTGGACGTAGTCTTTTCTAGGTATGCCAGTGGCCCTTGCAGCCCGCTGGTGTGCATTCCTGGATGCTGTACAGGCTGCACCATTCCGCTCATCTGAGGGGGTGGGGGACCGTACATTTGCCCCTGTGGCATGGCTTGCATAGGAGAGGCCACCTGTGGCCCTTGTTGCACAACCTGCTGCATGGGCTGGCTCACTTGCTGCATCATTGGCATGGGGCCTGGCCCTGGCATGCTAGTGTTTGGAATCATTGCTGGGTTTACATGAGGCATGTTGCTGATCTGATGTGGTTGCTGCTGAAGCGGTGGCGGTGGTTGCTGCAAATGAGGTGGTGGAAGTGGTGTTTCGTGAGTTGAAAGGTGAGGTGGGCGAGGGCCTGGACCTTGCAGGCCGGCAAGCAATGATTGCCAATACTGAATTTTATCGTAGTGCTTTTGAATTAACTGTTCTTTGCGATTTAACTCCGACCTCAAGTCAGCAATGTCCTGCAAAGATCAATTTATAAAAACGTATTAACGACAAGTAAGTTGCATCAATTCGAGTTTTTTTCTGTTAAGCTTCCTGCAAAGATAAAATTTGTCAAAAGAATACAAAGAATGGGAAACTGATATAAAAATGTCTGCATGCTGGCATATGAATTTTAATTTCCGTATTGAAAAAAACTGTTCTCTTATAGTTGCAGCTTTCTTTCTAACCATGATTATACGTGACAGAATACAGGCACAGTTCCTTGGCCAACTGTCAAGATCGATATATATCTTACTTCTTTGACAATCTGTTCGGGTTTCTGGGCTGATAACAGAAGTCGTTTCTGCAGAAAGAAGCACTCCATCTGCTTCGCCATCTCGAGGAATTTTGCCACGGTTTGCTCAACACCTAGGAATTATAAAAGATTTGTTTTTGAAGAAATGGGCTGGCTTGTTTACCCTCAGTTTTGTTTGATTACAAAGTTCCAACCGGCTTTGATTTCCTCCAGGTCGTGCACGTTGAAGTGGTCTTCATTTGTCAAAGCTGCAAGACAGGCCTGCAACAAAAACGTAAATACGTTGTTACACAATTAAGGTTTATCGATAACGTCCATTTTAAAGATAGACAATCCAAGAAACCAACCTGAAAAGAATTTTCAAACTCTGAAACCATATGCCCTGAATGATTGCCCGCCATTTTGTCTTGTATTACGTAAAACGCGTCACTGTTTCTAGCGCGCGCGAACATGATGCCGCCATCTTGGGACGCAAAACTTGCGTTTTAATAATAATATAGGCAAAACTAGGCAAAGCCAGGTTTTGAATCCTTAATTTTGTCATGTAGACATGAATGAATTGAAAATAGGTTTAGTTCTTGTTATTAATTTTTTAAATCGATTTTATTATTGTTTCCAATTTCTACTCAAATGATAGTTCGGGAGAAAGTATATGGCAGACACCATGTTGATGTCTTTGTACTTTGTTTCACTCTATTTCATCCTACATTAAAACTGGCATCATTTAAAACAGCTGATTATTACTTTCATTTATGAAAAACCAAGTGTCATGAAGTGTGAAAAACACATCGATGTTAATATCCAATATATCAAATTTAAAAATAAATGTAATGCAGAATTTCTTCCCATAAATGAATGATAAAATTTTGTTCTGCAAAGTTAATAATAAAAATTAGCATTTAGAATTCAAACATCCGTCTGCATCCAGATCTCCGGCGCGCATGCGCGCTTTGTTTCCCAATTTCCGGTGTTCGATTTCAAGATGGCGGCCACGACTTTTGGGTTTCGTTTTTGGGCGATATTAAAGTAGGAAATTTGCCGTGTTTTTTGGAAAAATCTCGCCGTGACATCGACTTTAGCGTCGGAGTACACCGCGGACTCTACCCTATACGCGCCATAAGATGATCCGCTAGTTTCGGAGGTGATTTGCGGCCGCGTCCACACTGTGAACTTAGGCTTAGTTACTGTGTCAAAATCTAGTCTGGGTTTGCCCAATTTTCGAAGTGGAAGACAATCGTGAATTATTCGTAGATATCATGTATTCGCCGGCCAGTTTCCACCGTCGTCGATGGAGGGCCAAAACTAGAGAGAGGAACATTCTCGCTGCGGTCCTCAGCATCATCGTCATTGCCCTGCTCTCCACTTCCTTGGCCCAGCCTAGGTGGTTCTACTTCAAAGGTGGAGCTTGTACAAGAAAGTATCTAGGAGCTTATGAATTTTTTTACGTTGGATATTTCGGTGTCCGCTATAACGACCAAGTGCCTTATCAGAACGACGGGGGAGAAGAGTTCGTGTATCATGCATTCAGCGAAAGTAAGTTGCGAACAAGTTTGAACAGATCCATGATTCGCCACCACCCGCATTAGTTTGACACATGATTTGTTTTCTAGCTCTGGTTAACTGCGTCACCCCACAAATCGTGACCTTAATGCGAGTCACCATTGCCTTCGTATTTCTCGCAATTACCACCAGCTTGTTTGCCTTTTTCATCGACACTCTAGGTGTGATCAGGCGGGCCTTTAAGGTTATCAAGCGCAATGCAATAGGAAGTATACTAACAGGTAAAATCCATATTTTTATAGAAAACGTTAAGTAAAAGCAAAGTATTTAGGGTTCCATCACTTAACCATATGAAGGTCAACTTAGGATACCAATTGGAATACAGTAGGCCTACATACTGCAGTTTAAATTAACCATTTGCCTGACCAGGAAAGATCCTTTTTGCGGATTCATATTGAAACCCAGAAGTAAAAGCTAGCTCTTACACCATATGTTTTTGTCCTTCGATCTTGCTCACAGATGCTGAGAAAAATTTACATATGGAAACCTGTAGCATTTTACCTTTGAGGCTAATCCCAACAGCCGTTTTCAGTTGCTTGTCAGGCACACATAGTTCCCATACTCTCAAAATGGACCTCAACCTTGCCTTTTCCAATCCTCCCGCTCTCACACATTTTTAACAATGTCTGTGTATCCTGTAATTTTGTTCTCTTATTAGCATAGCTGACCTTGAGGTCAGTGATTACATTGTACTTTAACTTGCATCCAAGATATTTTTTTATGTATTGTGCAATTTTGCAAAAGAAACAAACAGGAAAATTGGTTCATTCGATACAGTGCAGGGCTCATTTTGCTCAAAAACGCATTGTGTGAGAGATAACAGATGATGGAAAGGAGTGTGGAGCCTATATTGACGTACAACTTTTGAAACCAGGAATATAGGCTAACTTCCAAGGTCATCCTTTGCAATCATCTTTAATTTTACAAATTAAATTGAGTTGCAAATATTCCGATAATTTTTTTACCTGTTGTCTTCAGTTATTCTTCCACAGCCAAATGTATTCAAAATTTAGTTTCACCGACTGTGAGAAAAAAATCATGGCTTCATGATATGGTTGATATTTTCAGTTGTCTTCTGTGTGACCACAATTGGCTTGTGCTACTATATATCAACGTTGATAGCTCATCAACAGGAATCGACCAAAGTGAATCGCGGGACTCGCATCGAGGTCAAGTTTGACGTCAGTTTTTATCTGATCACAGCGGCCGGCTCAGTGGCCGTGCTGGCTGCTGCCGCTAATCTGCTGAAGCGTTACCCAGCGGACGATAACCAGGATGATGCGCTGCTGGATGAGTTTGATGGCATGGAGACATTTTCGGTAAACTATCCCAGCAATGGACCTGACTTCTCACACATGCAGTTTGTGGCACCACCTCCACCCTACTCGCCCTAACAGGATAGTGCTGTCCTGGATTTAGTACCTAGTTTGTGAGAAGGGTAATCTATTTTTATACCATTGGTAGAATGCAAGCCGAAGGAGGAAATTGTGGAAATTTTTCTCACTGGAAATCTAGGCTACATATGCATATTTATGGCATTTAAGTTCGATTTTTCCGCCATTTTGGTATTGACAAGATTGCTTACCATGTTTATTTTTTTTAGCTTAGGGTACCAGTTTTTCGAGAATATTTGTAACAATTATCATGCGATTGCTTGAATTGAACTAGGGCCTAAACATGATTTTTACCTCTTTATCATTGGCAAATACTGGTTTCCCATCTGTATATGTTCCGATAAATCAGGTGGAGCTGATTGTACCCAAGGTTCCAACTTCTTTTTGTTTAAAAGACAAATTGTTGCCATTTCAAATGCCTTAACTTGAAAATTATTTACCCTTATCTTTCCAAATTTTTGCTTTAAATTCCCCAAATAATGTGCACGTTTTTCAATTCCCCAGGCATTTGTTATTATTACTTAAAATCATCTACTTTTATGGCATTCTTTTCCAAGTAGTATAAAATATCTAAAATTGTGTTCTGTATTTTTAACTTATTTTGTTTAAATTTCAAAGAATTTGCAAGAAGTTTGCTAATGTCTTTTTTCTTCCTCCTGCAAGAATCAGAAATTTATAGTTTTTCGATTACCTAAAATTTCTGCGATTTTTTTCTGTCTTTACCTTATTTAATATTATATTCCCATGCCACCAGTAAGGTTTATGATGGGAAGCCTAATGAGCTAGACACGTAGGCTATTTTAAGTCAAATTTAGGTTATATTGTAAACTCGTATGCATTTTTCCAGCTTTACTTTCACAATATTAGAAAAATGCTGGATTTCTACGATGTTCTCGGTGATGTTCATTTTCGAGGTAAGAATTGCGGCTTTGCCACCTCCACTTCGATATTATTTTCATCTTCCATGTACCGGTACTAAAGAAGTCATAGGCCACTTTATTTGATTCGTGCACCACTTATCATTCTGCGAAAATAATAGAGTTGGCTCATCTCTTCCTGTAAATTATTTACACAGTCATGTATATTTGCACAACTTTTAATTACACGATTTTTTTTTCTTTATTGTTAAGTCTGCTGTAAGATTTACAGTTGTAAATAGCGATTCTTTTCCTATGTTTTTCTTCTACCCAAAGTTGGTTTCCTATTGTTTGTTTCAGTTGTTACTCTGCTATAACTTGTAAACTTGTTGAGATTTCTAAGAAGTAAAATACATCTAAAAGCTTCCAGGTGTGTATTTTATCATTTAATGCAAGAACACGGGGTAGTCAAAATGTGGATTGACATCATTTGTTAGTATCAATACATTTTTAATCATTTTTTATTCAAGTAAGGTATTAAATTGAAGTGCTTTCAGGACTAATTGCTACTTCAATATATCTGGGTCATGGCAGGTTCTTCAGTCTCATGCAGCCATCTATACGTAACGATTGTGCTGGAAAAATGCAATGGAAAACGTGCAACTTGGGTCGCTGTATGGTAAGTCGGACAGCCATGGCATTTCATTTCAAAATAATAGAAAACAAATGTTAGGAATATAGTAAAAAGTACGGGACTACCTTGAAGCTGGTATTTTATGTAGTTTTTATCTATAATATTTTAAATGAAGAAACTTTCGAGAAAAAGATCCCTATCATTTGCAGATTTGTACTACATTATATTTAGGAATTATGGCATCTTCCATTCTTCTGGACTTTCCCTATTTAAAAAATTCCAATAAAATAAAATGAAGAAATGCTAATCCTACTATATGTATAATTTTTCAACGATCCAAGCTTTACTTTTTCCATAAATTTCTACAATATTTTTTCACTTTTTGCTAGAGTGACTACCTGTATATACTAGTACTGTACATGTAGAAATTCTGAATTTTTTTCAGAATTAAACTAAGAAAAACAACGTCACCATTACTACGAATAAATATAGCATAAATACCACGAAGAGCAATGCCCATTTTCATAACGAGTTGCATAATTAAGATATTTTCATTTTGTAAAAGATGCGTCAGAGGGCATTGATCAGATTTGGTCTAGAGTTCCAATATGGCGGCCAGCTGCCTGGATGTCACAGTGTGCTGGATGTCGTGTTTAGGTGATGTTGATTCGTTGCGAATTTGACTTTCAAATCGTTGTTAGATTCAATACCTCAAATTCTACAATGGATTAACGTTCCGAATGTAAGTTTTTGGTATTTTATTCTTAGAAACTTGTGGTTCGCCATGAAATTTGTCTGCATGTTGCTTGCAGGTCTCAGCTGTTTATATTTTCGAATCCGATTGATTGGGGGGAAGGGGGAATCTGTTCTCGCGTAAATGTGTCATCCCTGACCATGAATTTGGAGAAGTATTTATTGACACAACACTGCAATCAATTGCGATAACTTATCATCTCTCGTCTTGACTGAACCTTGAACTGACATTTTTAGGCGTTAATTATAGGATGAGTTGGATCTGTCAGTAGTCTATAGGGGTCATTCATGGGACGTTGTGCGTGCAGTTCCATATAGCAGTACTTTTGCCAGATCAAACAAACCCGTAAAGGCTACATTTGCAAGTAATTTGTTTTGAATGAAATTAGCATTCCTATACGTACAGTACTAGCTAGTGCAGGCATTCATGTGTGTTAATCAGATTGTTGATCGAAAATTCGGAACTGCTCATGCATGCATGCATCCATGCAGGGAAGCTGCATGCAGCTCGTTCATGCTCACGGACTGAAACAAATTATTAATATTTAAGTAAAATTAATACTGTAATTTTCTCATTTGTGCCTGGAGGGGTTAAAAACATAAAAAGTCCTAAGTTGATCGATCGATAGAATAATTGACAATTTTTTTGCATTTTTTGTAGCATGCATTATATGCTGACATACATCTAGAAGATTGATCTAACTTCTAGCTCACACTCATTTTGACGGCCTGTACATTTATCAGTTCATCTATGAAAATGTGCATGTACAGTGCACATGCAGTGTTCATTCAAGGAAAGTCCCATATCTTCCAAGAGTTAATTTGCTCGTATTTTCTATTTATTCGTTCCTCGATCATCTGAATGTTTTCATAGGGTCAAAGTAAAAGCAGCCATTATGACTATAGCTATGGTTCATAGTTTTCAGTCGGCTGACCTAATTTTGGTTTTCATCAGTTTTTATGCAGAGTTGCTTCCAGACAAATTCCGTGCGTAGAGATCTTCTGAGCTGGCGCAAATGGTCGAGTGGGTTACGCGCTTGCCTCTTGATCCTAACTAGCGGGGTTCACTCGCCGGTCGAGGTCGGTGAGAATTTTGAGGATGTGCAAAATTCTCTAAGTGGCTCGGCTCTTTCGGATGAAAGTTTAAACCGAAGTCCCGTGCAGATCCCATTTGCACTCTGCACGTTAAGGCTCTGTGGTTAAAGATCCCTCTTGAGGGGTGGAAGTCCCTCTTCGTAGGCAAAATTCCCAGGTAGGTGACGCTGGCACATCCCCTGGCGTTGGTGTTAGCCTCGTAGCAGAAGTAGACCAATGTTAAAAATCCACAAACAAACAGATGTACATACCCTTAATATAGTATTATTTCTTCTTCACACTTCCCTTACCCCCAACCTCTGTGAAACCTATGAAATGTGTAGGTGGATTCTTAAAATAATGGCCAACAAATTGTCGAACAAAAGCGGTTAGTCACGGCTTTGATATTATTTCTTTGCAGAACTTTGCTTGGTAATGATCAGAGCATTCATGCTGGTCTAGCCTGGCTGCCATTCTCGAATGGAATTCTAGCCGAGTAGCCCAGCAATGGCTCACAAAACCTCAAACGGTATCGTCCACGTGTTTGACATCACCACTTTCTTGTGGCATGCTAGATGTTTTGCCGTTCTTGTACGCCCACTCGTTGGACTTGCCCAAGCTATTGTCGCCATTGTAAGGTAAGGGTGAAATATGAAATTTAAAATAATTTATGATCTTGCTACGATTTGATGTGCTTGTATTTATTGCCAGATGGAGATTCCCAAAACTAACTTTTGTGATATGGCTACTAGTGAATCTTTTTACAACCTTCATCCCCTCTGGTGAGCGTTAATGCTTATTCCTTGTGAAACTATTCTTGATTACCAGGTATATTTGGTGATCAAATGATGAATATTTGTGAGTTTTTCAAAAATTATTTTTAATCTTTACTCATGAATACCTGTTTTGAGCTCAGATTAGAATTCTAAAGATTTTTTAAATAATCCTGGAAATAAATTTTAAAATGGGTGTTTATTTAAATTCAACATTTGTTTTCTTGAAAGACTTTCATATATTGTGAAATTTGCTTTTTCCTCATCGATGGGTAGTTCAGAATTGTTCATTTTGATGTCTTTCAGAATATAGTGTGATTTTATTTGGAGCGGGGCTAGCTATCTGCTGTGCCTTAGGATTGCTCCATCATCACACGCAGATCTTCGTTAAACTGTTCCCTGACCGGGAGTTGGAAATGTGTGCCTTGCAGACGTATCTGCAGCGAAGCTGGGGTGATGAGCAAAAAATCCTAGAAGAATATAGAAGAGTGTGAGTGATTTTTCTGTTTTAGTGGATTTGAAAATTGAAGTTTGATACATTTTTAAATGCAAATTTAAAAAATATGAAAGTCATTAAAAATTGACCTTTTTTTAATAACTAATTGATTATTTAAAAATACAAGTTAATTTATTCCGTACATTTTATGTTCTTTTCAGACTTTTACAAATCGATAATTTATTGGAGTCTTTTAATTCTGCGCTGGAGTTTATTTATTATATTTTAAGATGGGAGCAGGTCTTGCTGTCTGCATGGTAATTATTGTCAGTAACAAATTTCGCTAACTCCTCAAACTTTGGTCTCTTCATAAAGAACCACATGCCTTGCATTTTCAGTTGCTTTGCCCTTGCTTTACTCAGTCTCATCATTCTCGGTTTTGCGGATTTGCGGGTTTTTATTTTTTTGCTGAATAATGCCATTCTCCTGGGAGGTGGCTTGCATCTACATAATAAAAGAAGGAAAACTTCTGGAGCATCCATAGGTGAGGACACCATGTCTTCAACTGCAATCTCGAGTTTTTAATTATTTGAAAAACTAAGGCTCCTTAATTTCCCTTCCACATTGCAGATGCTCGAGACGAGGATGAAACTGTCAGTGTTGCCGAATCGCAGGTTGTTGAAAGCGAAAAATGTGATAATGAAGAATCTGATGCAAGTTCCTTGTATTTATCTTGAATTTACCTGCTATTACAATAATTTTTCTTTAATATTACTGATCATTCTATTTAATTTTCTAAGACCAATCTTAGTACTTAGAATTTTGTTTATTGAATCCTTTGTTGCTAGATTGATGAGGTGGAAGGGGAGGAGCAGGATTCATCGGAATCTACAGATAACAAACCGACTGAGGAAGTTGGGGTAGGAAAGAGCCGTCCCAATGTGGTAAAAAAGCTGATGGATCTTCGTAAACGGCATCACCAAGCCAACGCTGGTAAGTCAGTAGAATTCAAATGTTTGTTAATCCGATTAAAGTCCATTTCAATTAGCAACTTATTCTGTTCTTAGCTTTTACATATATATTAATAGCATTTACAGATTTTTTTCAATCTTAAGGATCAATCTTTATTGTGATTTTAAAATAAAAACAGTTTCATAAATGCCATGTCATTTTTCAAAGTTTATATTTTAAGAAAAATCAATGTCTTTAAAAATCCCATACAACAAAAAAGGCGAGCAAGATTATACAACTGTTACATTGTTTTTAAAGATTGACCACTTCCATGAATTATAGATTTTCAAAGTATATATAAAAGTATACACTGTGTTTAAAAAATATTTCCATTATTCAATTTCAAATGACACCAGTTTCTTTTGTTCAGATATATTTTTAAGATATCAGCCCGGAACATTCAGAACAGTTTCTGTGATCTTATATATCGGAAAATCAAAGTTATTGAAAATTTATCGGAAGTACAATTTTACTTATTTTATTATTTCACATCATCTTGCAGGTGTCTGCAGTGGATGCCAAGCTTCGTTCATGTCCATCTTGAAACGAAAGGTAACTGTTTCTTAAAGTGACTCCATCAAATCTTTTTTTATTTTGCAGTAATTTGTAGCTCTTATCATCCTCATTTTTCAGTACTTGTGCTGTAACTGTGGTAACCAGTTTTGTTCGCGTTGCTGCAGTCTCAAAGTTCCCAAATCGTTTCTTGGCGTAACCGGTAAGAACAAGTTCTTGATTTTTGATCTCAACTAGTTAGTAGCTGGACAAAAAGCATAGGGTCTGCTTGACCATATTTTCACGGTGCTTACTTAAGTCTTATTTGGATTGATGATAAGCTAGGAATACATCACTTAAGTAGATAAAATGTTCGTCTATTGTTTTGGGTGAGAAAGGGGCTTAAATTAAAAAGAAAACTCCTCTGAAACATGAGTCGTTAAGTTTATCATGTTATTTGCAACGCCCTCAATTAGGCCATCTGGCAACCTGCCAGTTTCCATAATGCCGAAAAGCAATTTGTTAATCTCCGTTTGTATTTCGCCTAGTTAACGAGGCCTCACGGGTCATTAAGTCACTCACAATTGATTGAAGCTAAACAGCAAAGCTTTTTGACATTTAGACAGATTTACACTCACAAATACCAGTTTGAGACGTTTGGAAAGGGCATACACTTTAATCTTGAAAATTTTGGTTTCAACGATACAGCTTTTATTTATAACTGTTCTTTTATGTGGGGTCTTGTTACTGGCTAAACAGTATGGCCGGTAGACAAGATCTATAATACAGGATGGAACAGAATAAAGAGCCACCCCATTTTTTGTCTTTTCTTTTGTATTGTCGTCAATTCTGTTGGTGCGGTAAATAGGAAGTCATCTGTGCTCTATCCAATGATGTTGTTGTTTTACGAAAATGTGTGCTCAAACTTTGTTTACCATAACACGTGTGACAAAATGTGAAATTATGAAAAGGAAGAGAATGGTATGTTTGCATGAAGTCAACCGCTTTTATCTTCATTGGCAATTATTTCACGCTGTCAAGCCGGCCTTACACGAGGAAAGTTATATCTGGAAATACGGTATGTTCAAAAAGTTCTGGTTTTTAAAATGTAAATTACGAGAAATGGAATCTTTTAATTTGTCAATTATAAAAACAAATGAAGTCTATTTACTTTCAGTTTGAAATTTTCCTTTTTAAAAGACATGGCTAGTAAAATGCTTAGAAATATGCACTTGACTTTTTGGTCACGCCTAAAATTTCCAAGTTTCCAGTTATAACTTTCCTCGTGTATGGCCGGTTTACAATTTTGTCAAGAACAGGGGCAAACAAAGATTGCTAGCTGCGTTGCAGCACATTGGTGCCCTGCAGCAGAGTGATTATGATTCTGATTCTGATTTGTAGCCCAACCTTTTGATACGGGCACTCTGGAGGAGTGGCTACAGGGTTGCGAGATTAGAATCCCACAATCCCTTTGGTTTAAACATCGATCTCGCACTAGCTGCCTACTGTTACCTGTTTAGTGCTGCTTCCATCTGCCGCGAGCGCAATTTGGCGTTTCAGCGCACCCCATTTTCCTAACACCTGCTTAGCTGCTCGAATTGCTACTTTTCTCTGCTCATAGTCCCCTTCGAGACCCAACCACTGGGCCAACATGGCATGCTCCATCCCCAGACTTTTCGCTGCCAAAGCTGGACATATGCAAAGCACATGGTTGATATCCTCGTCTCCCACCCCACACAAGTTGCACACTGTATCGACCGTTCGGAACTTTGACAGCCTTTTGTTTGTCTCCAAAGACTCCGCCCTAGCCCTGCATAACCATGCACTGGCTTCCGAATTGTCATAGAAGTTCTCCCTGCTCATCTTTTGTTTGACTCGTGAACGTTTTGAACGCGTTCGCTTATGTTGATTTTCCTTTTGTTGATTTTCGGTTTCCCTCCCGTTGAGGGGCCCTTTCTAGTTTTTTTTGTTAAACGTTTAGGCCACGTTGGCCCCTTTTGTAAAGTTTCCGTAATAAACGGCTATCAACTTTCCGTGGACTTTGCGTGGCCTTTCCTTACATGGTGGAAATGCTACTTTTCCTGTGATTTGCGGCTATTCTTCGTGTTCTCATGGCTACTGCCCCAGATGGTTATTCTTCAGGAACGGACCGGCAGGCCCCTTTGGGACCCTCGGTCCGTAATAGATACGCCCTGCGTTCTCGGGGCGCAGTTTCGGAGCACCATTCCAGTGCTTCTGATGTAAGTGATGCGACCGTTGTCGATACTGCGGCGCGCCGCGCTCCTGGTCCTTCGCACCGTTCGTACTCAGCTGATCTACGTCGTGACTCGTTGTCACAGGTTTCGCCCGATGCAGTGCTGTCGGATGTCCGTTCGCTTTTGGCGAACCTCAACTCTTGGGTCCTGTCTCACCCGGGCGAACCACAGACCGCCGACGTAATTGCCTCGGCTAACCATTTGCTACGGTCTTGGCACTCTTCTCCACAGGCGCCCCAGTCTGGGCGCGCCTGTTGGTCCTCGCCAGACCCGGGATCCAGTCATGACGAATTTGGCACTTTGCGACGTATGCCTCGTTTGTCACTTCAGGGGGAGCCTAGCGCCCCTCGGACTGCAGGTCTCTCCTTGGACGAAGACGGTGCCCCCATCCGTTCGGCGACCTTCTATCGGTCGCCTGTCGGCCAGAAACACCGCTCATCGGCATTGGAGGACCCTGCCTCGGGTGGCCGCTCCGCCTTGCTGGTCGCCCCTTTCGTCGGTGGCCTGCCCTACGTAAGTCCAACCCGAGCACCTCCTTCGCCTTTTCCCGTTACGGCGACCTATAGATCATCACTGACGGTGCCGTGTCCTGGCCCTCAGGTTCCGGGTGGACCTTTGGTTCCTGGGATGACCGTTGCTGTGCGTGACCCGGCGCCCTCTCCAGTTGTCGCCCCTCCAGAGCGTGAGTCTCTCCGTCGCATGGACAATTTGCCCTATTTCGATGGGTCGACAGATGTGGACGACTTCCTTCTGAAGTTCTTCGCGCTCACTGATGCTTATGGTTGTAGCGATAAGGAGCGTGCAATCCAGCTTCGCACCCATCTGAAGGACACCGCCCTCGAGTGGTTCGTTGGATTGCCCCCCTCGGAGAGGGTTGGAACTTGGCAGTCTTTGCAAGACTCCCTGGTTCTGACGTTCGGGGAGCCTGTGTCCGTTGCCGGACGCATGAAGGACCTCACTGACTTCCGCCAACAGCTTGGGGAGACCGTCAAGGCCTACCTTATCTCGATGGCAGCCATCTGCCGCAGGGTTGACTCTGAGATGCCGGATCGAACAATGCTTTTCTACATGATCACTGGACTACTTTTTCCGGCACGCTCCGCAATTTCCATCAATATGCCGAAAACTACTGCGGAACTGTGGGGGAGGATTAATGATATAGAGGACGTGGTGCGTGTTCATCGCTCCGAGGGGTGGACGCCGTCCTCTAAAGGAACCCCCAACTTGCGTGGGACTCCACGGCCCTCGGCCGGTCCTGCGGCTTCGGCCGCTGGCTCGCAGCCCTCCTCGGCTCGTACCAGGGACCCACGTCCCCTTTCAGAGGTCACTTGTTTTGGGTTCAACCTGAAGGGCCATTACAGTCCGGATTGCCCCACCAATCCGACCTCGGGTCGTGGCCGGTCGCGTAGGGGCGATAAGCCCTGGGCTTGCACTTCCACTCCTCCTGTCACGCCCCCTGCCCCTACGGGTCTTCCGGCTATTTTGCCTCCTGCGGTGACTTCGGTCGCTTATGCGGCTTCGATTCACCCTGCGGAGTTTCTTGGCGCTGCTCTGCGCCTGATTAACATTCGGCTTATGGTCAATTCTTTGGCTTGTGTCGCCCAGTTGGACACGGGCTCAGAGGATTCCATCATTTCTCTCCCGGTTTTTGCCCAGCTGGGTTTGCCCCTGCTTTCATTGGAACCCTTTATGTCCGGGCTCGTTGCCGTAAATGCGACGCCATTACGTTACACCGGATACGTTAAGGCCCCTTTTACTTGTTTGGGCCATTCCTTTGTCTTCCCTTGCCGTATCGTGGATGTGGCCGAGGAACTTTTGCTCCTTGGCCAGGATTTCCTATTTGGGAATGGCCTTGTTTTGAATAGTGGCCGTCGCTTCCTGGAGTATGACCTGGATCCGGATACTCGGGTTGCGATAAAGTTTATTCCCGAGGCTGATGTCGCCAGTGGTCGCGTGGAGTTGCCGGTGATTTCTGTTCTATAAACGCTGCACGACCAATGCAGGTTCGGTTTTTCAGATCGCTTCGGTCCCTTTACAACTGCTTGAACCAACGTGCCTCGCCCCTGCTCCTTGTCGCACGTTCACTGTTCACTCTGTTCACACTGTTCAAACCTGGGATTTGTCTCCAGGGGAATACTTTATGGTTTCCCCGGCCCCTTCTCAGCCGTCAGACTTTCGTCCGGGTTATGGTGTTTTTCTTTCGGATGGTTCCTGCGTACGGACGGTGGAGCTGGCCAATTTCTCGGCCGCGCCGGTCACTCTGCGTAGAGGCAGTTTGGTCGCTTTCGCCACTGCTGTGGATGCTGAGATCTCACCTGTTGCTCTGCCTGTTGGCTTGTCGCCCTTGGCGTCACCGCCCTCGGATGGCCTTGCACTATTGGATGCTACGAACATCTCCCCCTCGTTGTCCTCCGAGGAGCGTGCGGCTCTGTCTCTGTTGCTTTGCCATCGCAGGGTATTCGCCCTCTCCAACTCGGAGTTACGGGTGGGTAAGTTCCCCCCTCACCGTATCGACACGCAGGGCCGATTAAGATAAGCTTTTATGCGATAATTTCACCAGCATAACCCCATCTTTACAATTCTTGAAACTTTTAGAAGCATTACTAAGCACCGCCAACGATATTAGATTCCTCCAAGAAGCAAACACAAACACCTCTAAACCAAATAAATAATACTGGTTTAATTACTCTTGCCTACAATTGAAAAGATCGGTTGCACTAGCCACCCAAACATTTTAACCAACTCAAATATCAAAACACTAAGAAGCCTTCTTACATGGCATGAGAAAATCTTTAAAGCTTAAAATTCCCAGGCAGTTTTAAACACTAATAGGGTAGTTTAAGCTAAATTATCTCAAGAAGCAGCCTCCTATCAATATAGACAAGTGGAAAAACATTATGCAAATCTATATGTGCCTCCAGCAAAACTTGCACAAAGCAAATTAAACTAATGCATGGAAAAATTAAACGATCAATACGCACAAGAGGTACCCAAAGATCTCAGACCTCCTGGGAAAAACCAATATCCATTTTGTTCCATTATTCAGTCAACTATCAACTGCTCTGGTCTAAACTAAAAGCATTCAGGTTCCCCCTCCCCCCTCCTTCTTCATTAAATCTCAACCTTCTATGTGCAGTTAACTCTAGAAATAAGAGCCTCAGGTGGTCCAACCCAACCCATAATACTAACCTCAGAAGTCTTACAGAAAAACCCACTATGCCCATTGTAATATTATACTCCTGTTAAGTATAATATGAGTTCCTACTTGTAACAATAAACGGACACTTGAAACACACGTCTTGCTTGTTAACTCTCGGCCATCAGAACTGCCGTCCTTTATTATGTCTACATATGCCTCTCTTTTTTACTTTTCATTAACACTCCCCCTAGTGGCTAGGCGGTATATGCGCTACGTCAAGCGCCCTCTAGTGTTCACATGGTATAAACACTACACCCATGACTCTTTATAAATTACATAAATGGCCTTCCAGCAAGACTATCTGGCCGCCTAGGCTGTCTATTTATGGACCAAATAATATCCAACCTAAAGTATGCTGATAATACGATAGTACTAGCTGAAAATAGACAAAAAACCTTCAAGCCCTAATGACACAGCTTTCAAAATATCTCTCCCTGAACAGACTTAAGCTTAACATTAACAAATCAAAGGTCCTGATCTTTTCCAGAATCGCCACCCTTTACGGTAAGCAGCAATTTTCTGATATTCAATCCAACCCCGCCGAGAATGGGAATTGTATCTTCTCCAATGGCCAGAATGGAATAGAAACTTAAAATCTCTTGCCTTTACAGCAAAGCCACGCTTGTCCAGTGACAGGTGCTGTATCGCCAATATATGAGGTGATTCGTTTGGTGCAAATCAGTTCGCATTGGATGCTTAGTTGACAAACAATTGCCATGGGTATAATGTTGCATTCTGCACCTGTATTAAGCTTAAATGACATAAGATCCTTATATTCCGGCTGTATATTTTCTGTCTATTTTGTAGCTCGGCAGACATGCCGTTTGGATTGTTGGGATAAGCCTATCTGAATTGCATTAATACATAGAAAGTCATCTTCATTGTACGATTCCGCTGGTTGTTGCACGGCATTTACTGACTACTTTTTACCTTTTCTGGCATTTGAGTCAGTTGCGGTGATGCTTCAGTAACATTGCTGTTGCAGCAGATTGCAAGGAGACCCTTCATGTTGCATTTCTAGCAGAGTTGATTGTACGCTGGGCATTCTCGTATATTTTACTCGCGTTGACATCTTGAGCAGGGTCTGGTAGTTTAGCTCCGCCTGTCCGAGGCCTTTTTAAGTTGAACTGCATTGACTGTAGTCTCAGATGCAGCTGTCAAGACTTTGGTTTGTGTTTGTGCTTGCTCATATGCACATTCCATGGTGATTGCTCTGTCAGGTGTCAGGCCTGGTTCCGGTAACAGCCTTTTTTCAGCTTGTCACTATCAACACCTATGACTATCTTGTCACATAGCAAATCATCTGCCAGGTTGCCAAAATTACAAAGTCTTCTAGCCATATAAGCTTCAGTAAGGAATTGGTCAAATGATTGACCCTTAGCTTGTATGAGTTTGTTAAACTGGTACCTGCTGAATGTCTCATTTGAAGTTGAGGCAGAGTATCCCTCATATTTGGAATTAATAATTGCCAGATCCTTAACTTAGGCATCAGTCAATCAAAATGTGTTGTAAATTCTAGCTGCATCCTGGCCAATACATGAAAAAAGTAGCTACCTGTACTTGAGCTTCTTGTTTTCTTAGGAAAGCTAAAGTAGCATACCACTCAAATACTTGTTTCCACAGCCTCCATGCATCAGCTATATTGCTTGGTGTGACAAAAAGGAGCTTAGGTGGTCAAATCCCCTGCACTGCTCTCACCTCTTGATTTTGGCTCATTTTGCTACAGAAAGGTTCTTTTAACCTTTAAACCCATAGAAATGCTGTTTGAGGGTTGTTGTGGGTGGCCAAATTATCTTCTAAAACCATGTAGAGTGTTGCAATAAGCAGGTAGAGGCGTACACAATGTTGGGAATGCAACCACAACCAATATGTGTGTTTGTTCATAGAAAGTGACGCTATCTAGTGGCGCGTTACGTAACAACGTTACAGGGATATTGGTTTATAATGGTTAGAATCCATGAGGACACATTTCTTGTAAATTGGGTAAATAAATATCAGTTTCCAGGAGTTAGGAAAATTATGAAAATAAAGTGTATTATTGAAACTTAAAAAGATAAATGAAGTAATTTTTGGGGGGTATCGTGGATCATTTCTGGAAGGATTAGATCTTTGCCCGATGCCTTACTTAGTTTCAGCCCTTCTGGCTTCCCAATCATTACATTTACATTGTAAAATTTCGTTGCAATGATGTTAAATTTTTGGTTAGCTAATCATTAATTTTTTGTTGGATTATTTGACCCACAATGGCAAACATTGTTAAAACAATTTAAAAACTCGGGTTTTTTTCTGCACAAATAAAAGGAACTAAAATAAGTAGGAGCTTTACACCAGACATAGGACAAATGGAAACAACCTTGCAGATGGTAAGAAAAAATTATCACTGTCTGGCTTTGTCGACTGCTATGTAACTGGATGACCATTGATGCAAATATTGGGCCAATGTTAATCCTATGAATTAGCTCAAATTTAATTCAACAAATAAATTCTCCATTGGGCAATGTTGGACCAATTGATAGGGTGAACCTTGGCCCCTTATGTTATGCAAACATTGTCCCATGGGGTGCACAACATCATTTTTCAAAAATTAAACCAATGTTACATGGTTAGCATGCCCGTTAGCCAAACAACATTTAGTTACTTTGGTGGATCCATGGTCAGACATTTGCCAATTGCTTGTTTGGCATCATAGCAATTTATATAGCATCTGTGTCTTGCAAACCTTAGCATGCATACAGAAATCCTTCCCAATGATCATAGTATATTGTCTTGGTAATGACCACCAGAGGGTGGCCACTTCCAATAACCGGTGTGACCAGACAGGTTGTGGATAAAGGACATTCTTTATGCCGATGTAAAAGAGTATAAATGTGATCTCCTGTTAGCCTCCATATCACAACTAACATAAACCAAGATTCAATCCATTAATATCTGGGCAATATACTACATTAGCGACAAAGATAAAAGTTTATTTCACTCATCTATGGCCACTGCAAATGAGATATCTAGCCTTTTTGGGCAACTACAATCAGAAGTCTCGAATATTATTATCCAAGGGCATCATGTGTATCAGATAGATAAAGAAAGTATAAACATGACTTTGAATGCTATGTGGCAGCAATTGCAGCTGAAAAAGCAAATTAAACTGGATTACTCATGCACTGTGAAGGATCACAATTTCATGATTTCCTTGAGACATTGAACATGTCCATGCATGACACCAAAGTGCGAGGACATCAGCAAGAAACTGAACGTTTTTTTCACCCCACAAAGAAACGAGGAATTCAAAGAACATACATTTCATCAAGTAGCACAGGAAGTTGCAGAAACAACCGATGTATTTGTGCACAGGCTGGGCACAGTGGCAGAATATTCCGGGTATGAGGCATTTACCAACAATTTGATTGTGGTCCAATTTGTGAAAAAATGCCTATAATGTATAACAAGCTGCCAAAAAAACTGTTGTACATTTCCAAGCCAAATCTTGACAACCTTCTCAAGGATTCGGGCAAATCAGCATCTGAAGATGAAGTTATATGGCCATGAGTTTACAGTGGTAACCGACTATTATTAGCTATTAAAAGTAGTCTAAATTAAAAACTTCAGAGCTTCAGAGCGTATCAAACGATTGCACCTTAGGTTACAGGAATACAAGTACCGGATCCAGAATGAACTGGATTTAGCTATGGACATAGCAGATCCATTTCAAAGCTACTGCGCATAAACAGAACAGCAATGAAAGTAGCAAAGCAGGTAACTCAAGAATACCTTTAGGTGGTAACCTATGCGCGGCTGTCCCAAGCACCATCATTGTTGCAGAAATACGGAGGAATTCAAGATAAATGCAGACAATGTTAGGTATGGGAGGCCAAAACGACATAAGTGGCCTACACATTTCAAAGTCTATAAAAACAAAAATTCAACTGACCTTTCTGAAAAACATCAACTAAAGAGCTAACAGGATCATCAAACCAGATAAAATTAGGCAGAGGTCTATAAACCTAAAACATGAGGAGCACTAATGCATTATCCAAACAAAAACCTTAGCAAGACAATCCATCTGGTAATCAGGTTTAGACATGCACGTCAATAGAAAACTAGTGATGGATGTTGTTAAAGTCAGTCGAACAGTAACAACACGTGGGGTACTTTACGCCCTTCAAGCAGAGTTAAGAGAAAAAGATATGGGCAAAAAATTTTCTACTAGCTTTCCACTACGTTTGCTAAGCCTTAAATGGGGTGGTTTGGAGCTCAGGGACTTGAGCTCTCGCGTACATAGTCATTCACAATTAGACAATCCTAAAAGCAAGATATGGGTTCCACGGTATCAGGCTAATACCGTGGCTCCTGCTTCAACTCGCCCCAGAATTAGGACCCTAGGGTGCTACAAGGACTACACATGTGAAGACTTATACTAAGGGGACAAAAAAAAACCACTTACCTTTGACGACCTTTTCACTTTGTAACTTTGTAAATTCTGCACTGTTTGTTTTCCAGGTTTCTGAAAAACTCTAAATAATGCACGCTTCCAAGTAGTTAACACTTTATGGTGCCGTGCTCCATATAACAACAAGGTTTATTACAATTAAAACTGCTCGATACAATACATGTATCAAGCAGACAAAGCAACTCGTGAGGCTCAGACACACTAAGCCTCACTCAGAATAACATACACTAAAGTTAGGAAACACTTGCCCAACTTACACTTAAAATATGAAATTCAATTGCAATGATATTTACCAAAAAACACGATCTGGTTCCAGGCTTCCGGTGACTTGTTCTGCACGTTTTCCAAGTTAGGCCTATCCTACCAACACATGGTAGTCAGGCCCACACACTGTGTTTTAGAAACGTCTGCACACTGCAGCAGCTCAAACAAGAAACACGTCCACACAGGACAGTGACTTCAGCAAGAAGAAGAAACAGAACTTTGGAGAACAAAGTTCAGCCCAAAAAGTAGGGTCTACACAAGAACCCCTGCAAAACATCATGGGAAACCTGGTGACCAATTAGGACCACCCATAAGTCCATGGCGCTCCTCCCACCATTCCAATGTCTCCCGCCTTTTCTGGGGTTCAACTCTGGATGTTGGGTGAAGCACCGTAACACATAGCTAACACTTAGCTTGGCGCGCTATTTAAAACTAAAAAAGCAGGCCGACAATACACTACAGTAATTAATGAACACTGATATGACAACATGCAAATGTCACGCCCCACGTGAGGTGCTCAGGTAAACACTAGAAGCGACGCGCGCAGTGTTACAGCACCCTATAACCGATTGCGCGCACCTCACGTGGCTGCTGCCAACCCGAAATTACATGCACATGCAACATAAACAACAATGGATTTCTGTGGGCCCCCACCAAATGGAGACATGCTAGCAGGAGTGGTCGACTACGTTCTCAAGTTTTCGGAAACCTAACGGTGGCAAAGTACCACAGCAAGGACGTTGATTAAATATCTGGGAGAGATGTTGGCATGCCATGGTATAATAGAAGTAATTGTGTTTGGTAATGGTTCGCCATTTAACTCAAGAGAACTTTGCAAACTTGCCCAAACGGTGAAGTTCTTAATCCATAACATTACACCGTACTGGCCACAAGCAAATTTCTATGCATCAATAATCACCAATATTGGCCACAAGCAAATTTCTATGCACCAATATTCCCAACAAAACTGACATTCACAAAGACAGAGCAAAAGAGGTGAGACAGTGGGTAACTCAGCAACAAACAAAAATCAAAGCGTACGCAGATGTTATAAGGAAAAGTAATGATTCGAATATTCAGCCAGAAGATCGGGTACTGGTTAGACTACAATTGCAGTTACACAGGGACAATTACAATTCAGAAGACCAGACGGCACAATAACACTAAGGAACTTACACCTGACAAAAAATGTGATGCCCCAGAAGCTGACCGGAGTGGACATAGGATAACAGGATAATTTAAAAATAAGGAATCAGACGCGAATGAGCCGGTGGTAAGCTGGAGGACAGACGAGAAAAAGCAGACGAAGAAGAGCAACAGATAGAAGAGGAAAAAGAAGGACAACAGACAGTGAGCGCAAAACCACAATAGAGATGTAGGCAACCAGCAAGTTTAAAGTCTTTATTCTAAGCTTTGCAAATTATGAAAGGTTTATGAAATAAAATATGTAATGTATACTAAAATGTTAAATATTGTTAGTAAAGATGTAGTGTCATGGTTACGACCACTATAGGGTGTCACCTTCTTTCGGCCTGTGTGACCAGATAGGTTACAAATAAAAGGCATTCATGATGCCGATGTAAAGGAGTATAGGCATGTTATCCCGTTTGCCTAAATATCACAACTAACATAAACCAAGTTTCCATCAATTGCCAACTAGGAAATATACTACCCATATGACTACCAGGCTATTTCCAGGAGATGTCCTTTAATGGTGATCTCCCATAATGATAAGAGACATTAGTCAACAAAAAACCTGCACATTGTGTGTGTTGATATTTACTAAATGATTCCTGCCACATCAGACCCATAAACCTTAGAAAAGTGCTCCAGACACCCAATATTGCACTTTCAACTAGAATCACATTTATCTAAACAGAAAAATATGAGAGGATGAAAGTTGACATTTACTTTGTGCAGTTGCACTCAAAAACCACATTATGTCCAGTTCAGAAAAAGCCGTTTTGTCTTTAAAAGATTTTTAGATTAAGAACTTTAACAGCATCAATATTTTGCATTGCGATGTTAAAGAAGGCCAAAAATGGTTAATGGACTTAACTGTACACTGTATCTTAGCTAACATGTGAGTAAATCCAGGCCTAGTTGTTAAAAATCTTCAAAATTGTCATATCCTCTACAGACCCGGCCTATGTGATTTGTCCCTTGTAAGGGACAAGTTTAATTTATTTTTAGCACTTTAATGTTGAG
>JAQGBX010001829.1:0-22873 GCA_034698745.1 Megaphyllum sjaelandicum | reverse complement strand
ACCCACCTCAGTCTCCCTGAGACTCCCTCTAAATCACCATAAGGCTTCGGCGCGGTGATAATACCCTAAACTAAACTTAACTACTGAAATTCATGAAATTCCATTGAGCGGTTTATAAGTAAGGCTGGTAAAAAAAATTGAGGACAAACACAGATGCTTCTTTGTGCCAGCATTCAGCTTGAAATTTAATTGATACTGAAAGAATGTCCTCAGTTTTGTGTTGATCACAATGTTGTGTCTATTTTTAGCAAAAGATTATGAACTAGCGAGGCACAGGCTTGTGCTTGGCGAGATAGTCGGAGAAGGGCAATTTGGGGATGTGCATCGAGGAACATTCCACTGTAAGGTAAGCTAGTCGGCAATCAGAATATTGAGTACATAATTTGCAAAATTTCTTTAATACTAACTTTGTTTTTATCTTACATTATCAGGATGGTCAAATGGTTTCTGTGGCCATCAAAACGTGCAAAGTTGAAAGTGAAGATTCTGTGGGAGAGAAATTCCTTGAAGAAGCTTGTGAGTACCATGATAGCTCAGTATGTAACATGCAGAGAGACTTAACTGATCAACAAAATTCCTAATCTATTGCTTTATTGCTTGTTACAGATATAATGCAGCAGTTTGATCATCCAAACATTATTAAGCTAATAGGCATCTGTTCCGACAGCCCAATTTGGATCGTCATGGAACTTGCCAAACATGGAGAGGTAATGCATTTGAGATTTGGTGCATTCATGTTACATGAAAACTTTGAAGAAATGTTCTGCATTTTTCATAATGTCCATGTAATGATTTGCAATTTGTGAAATAGTAAGGGAATTGCTAACAAACTAATACCTCCAATTATCTGCTTCCAGATGCGTGCTTATCTACAAAACAACAAGCATAATATAGATTTGGCCACGTTGATTTTATTTGCGTATCAACTCAGTACGGCATTATCCTATTTGGAGAGTAAAAAATTTGTTCACAGGTGAAAAGTCTTAAAACTCTGAATACCCCCAAATTACTAGGTTTGGCTCGAGGCTAATCCTAATCATTGTATTGCAGGGACATTGCAGCTAGGAACGTCTTAGTGTCCTCCAAGGACTGTGTCAAGCTGGCTGACTTTGGGCTCTCGCGTTGGCTAGAGCAGTCCTACTATAAGGCGTCCAAAGGCAAGCTACCCATCAAATGGATGGCACCAGAATCTATAAACTTTCGACGCTTCACAACAGCAAGCGATGTATGGATGTTTGGCGTATGCATGTGGGAGATACTTATGATGGGCATCAAACCGTTCCAAGGGGTAAAGAACAACGATGTCATTTCCAAGATCCAAAATGGGGAGCGACTTCCCCTGCCCCCAGACTGCCCACCCAGGCTGTACAGCCTCATGTCACAGTGCTGGTCATGTGAGCCATCCAAGCGGCCCACCTTCCAAGCCATCAAAAGCACACTAAGGTTAGTCAGTGGCTACTTAAAATAAATGAACATAATGTGTGGTTTGATCCTAAAACTATTGATGTCTGGTTTCCTAGCTAAGTTCCATTTTACTCATTGAATAACTGGAAGTAATTCTCCAGTACTGGAATTTGAAGGATCTCAAAACTTTAATTTTAATTCCCAAATGGCACTGCATGCAAATTGTTTCCTTTTCACTCCCAAAGAAATATGTTCTAGCAATGACTGCATATTGGCATATCAACAGCCATTGCTCACATGTTCATTCATCTGTTTCAAGATTCTTGCTCCGTTTATTTGTGCAATATGCATGTACTATACTGACGCTTACCATATTGACTTGATTACTGCCGCTTTAAAAGTGAGGACTAATAACAATGTTTATCGGTATTTGACGAATCTTAATTTAACGTAGGTCCAAAAATTAACACATTACAATTCCAGAATTGATTCGTATAGACAAGTAACTATCTTTGTAGTGCAAAGGAAAATTGAAGGCGCATGCCCATTTTTTGCTTTCCCAATTTAACGCCAATATATTATTGTAGTGAAATTCTGGAAGAAGAGCGCAGCCAGACCAAGGAAATGCTTCGAAGGGAGAACCGAAGACTACAGACCATGTCATGGGGTAATTATTTTTTTCTATACGAACCTGCAACAATTCACACTATAACATCGCTAGTAAAATGTATGAATAAAATATCTTAATATCTGAAACTATCTTAACAGGATCGACTGGATCTGATGAACCTCCACCCAAAGTAAGTCATAACGTCTTAGCCATATGGTCAATGTTCAAGCAACTTCACCAAAATTTTAAATGGCACTTGCATCCTAATTATCATGTTCAGTAAATCTTTTCGACCTTAATTAATTTCTGATGAATATCTTTGTTTTTAGCCTGCCCGCTACTGCATGGAGAAGACAAATCCACCTCTGGCTCAGATGGCGCCAGCCACCTACATCGTGGCCCAGAACTCAGACGTGTTGGCTCAAATTCTTCGAGAGACTCCACTCCCACAGGCAGGCGCTTATACCGTACCGGCATCGGCTAATAACACGGTTACAGTTAACTTCATTCCCGAATCCCCCAAGTGGAAAGGCCCAAGAGAGGTTGTGAAACCAAAAACCACAAATCTGTGTTGTTTGATTGATACAACGATTATTTTCTGACATTAATCTATCTTTTTTTTTTCATTTTGACCCGCATGGTTCTCATGCATTTTCCCAAATTCTTGCACATAGGACAGTAGAAATATGCTGTTCAGTTTCGCATGAGGACAAATTAATTCCGATAACATCACGTTTATAGCATATGTTACTTCGGCATGAAACCGTGTCCACTTGTGCATATTGTTTGAATTGGATTGCAAATTTTCGTTTGTGCTTTTAATTTGGCCAAGAATGAACCACCAGCCTTGCTTGCTCAAACCATGAGTGCGTTAAACTGTAATTTGCGTTTGCTGTATACGAAACAATATCCGTGCATTTGACGTATTCAGTACCCGCATTATTAGCACGATTCTTTTATTTTTTGCTTATTATTCGCCAATGCATTCTCGAAAACGGTGTTAACGTTCTTATTGATACGGCTACCCGTTAGAAAGACGAAGGCTCGGATCCAGATGACCACACCAAAGAAGTACCAGATTATGATCAACGAGTGCTTGAGCAACGGCTTAGACAACAGAAGAAGGAATCTGAGGAAGATTCTAAATGGTTGCTGGAAGAGGAAAGTAATTTTGTGAGTTGATAACATTGCTTTGGATATGGAGGTTTTAGGATGCACGGACCACTAGAACTATAAAGTACCCAAGTGGGATGGAGATACTCCGTTCCCGTAGGGTGACACAAAACATTGACTGAGGCCAACCTGTAGAGTGGTCCCCAGAGAGGACGAAGGACATGGAGGTGTTCTTGCATGGTCCAGCAATAATAATTGAAAGACCAAATCTGTTAACTTTACAGAGGAAACGGCTATCATGCAGCGATCGTTCAGACAAATCTGACACTGACAGCTTAGAGGGCATCTCAAGCTCGCCAATTCATAGCAGCAGTGGAGTCAGCAATCATGGATCTCCAGTTTCCCGAGAGCGCAGTAAGTTGAAACAAACAATGTTCTCAGCATGAGGTGAGATCTGAATTTCAATGCAATGGAACTTTTAATTAATGATTTCAGTAAGTGAGGACAATGACAGTTCTGATTCGCAGGCAGCAACAAAGGTAAGTTACGTTAACCATCTCCACTTTCAACATTAACTTTGCAAAGGATATATGAAATTATTGATAGAAAATTGACTAGTCACTTCTCTACATAAAACAAATGGTTCAAGGCAGATTCACCTAAGCAATATCAATTGTTCTTCACCACAGAATTTTTCGTATATTGTAGTAATTGAAACGTGTAGCTGAATCTCACAAACGTCATTCTAATGAATCGCCAAAATCCATATAGCACACGCTCTAACATTTAGCCTGGTTACAGCCATTAACATCCCTGGAAATTATGATAACATACAAAAAGGGCATGAACACACGTTATCTTTCAGAAACTTGAGCAGCTGCCGACTGCAGACATTGATCGCACCAATGACAAGGCATACGAATACACAACCAATGTGGTTAGGGCCATCATGCAGATGTCAAAAGGTGTTCAAATGTCGAGGTCTTCAGACTACTTGGAATTAGTAAAGGTACAACTTGGTGATGAATGAAAAAAACATTCTTGATTTCCACCTGCTCCAAATGACAATGATTAAAGATTTGCATTCAAATTCCAGAAAGTGGGAATCGAACTACGAGGATTGCTAGGTAGCGTGGATGAATTGGTTTCCCAGTTACCGCCAGCAACTCATCGAGAGGTGAAGTATTTACATTAATTTTCATGAATAAAACGTCAACTGTTATTGACATCAAGAACATTATTATGAAATTAATAAATATGGGACTGCTTTTTCAAATTAACTTATTAAAATACATTTTCGTCAATATACACATGGGTAAGATAAGTATTTAATGATTTTTCCATGAAAGCCTAGAAAATGTAAAAATTTTGAGGGCAGAAATGCCAACCAAAAGTCCAAATCAGGTTCTTTATACCATCTTTCACATATTTTGTAATCATGGTAATTTTTTGTGTGGTTTAGATTGAAATGGCACATAAGGTACTCAGCAAAGATATGGTTGAACTTGTCAACTCTATGAAACGTGCTCAGCAGTACAGCTCAACGACTGTCGAAGGGGAGTTCCGAAAAGGGATGTTGTCTGCGGGTCATGTGCTAGCAATGGACGCCAAAAACCTCTTGGATGTTGTAGATTCAGTTCGGCTGAGGGCAAATAAGGTGGAGAGGGCGGATCCGCATAACAACAACAGCGACATGGGGGCACCTTGCTATGAACCAATCAATCCAATTAATCGAGATGCTTTGTGAAATTGCAGCAGTAAGTATACAATATAATAAAAATGAATAAGTCCATAAAATTGAGAATATTGTAGTTGCATAGAGAGAGTGCAACAGTGCTTTGCATGCGAACTTGGAAAAAAAATACATTTGTCAACTTTAAGAGAATTGGTTGTTGCTTTCATTTTTCTTCCATAATGTAACAGTTGTTTTAATTTCAGAAAACAAAAGATGATGAAGACCAAGCCAGCTGGCCGACTCTTTATGCCCAAGTGCTCCAATGCCAGAATCAACCTTTTCGTTTGGAAGCCATGGGAAGGCGTGCAATGTGCGCTAGTCAACCAGGGTTGAATTCTAGTGCACAAACTCAATGGTGTTACATTCCAGCAGACTTTCTGAGCAGTGCCTCTGTGGCTTAGAATTTTACAGCGCAATGAATCATCAAACTAATTTCACAGGCAACAGAAAAGGGTTTTTATTGCAAGCTAACCATCTGTTAATGAGCATAGAAACTCACCTCTTAAATGGTTGAAGGCCTGATGCCAAAAAAAAGAGTTTCCATAACTATCAGAGCGCCAAACATGTCATGACAAATTTCCATGCAACTAAGTTGCACTGGAAGTAGATAAGCAGCATTTCAATTTACATAGCTAATTGCAAGCCTGCAAATTCTAGTCAGTAGCGTATCATGAAAATGTTTACGCCTATCTAATCCTAACACGAGGCTAACAATTCAGAAATAAACATATTTAAGTACATTAGAACCATGTCACTGACATTTCATTGGGCAGTACCTCCAGTATGTTAATCAAGTCTTTTAAGGCTTGGCAAGATTTGAAAAAAAATGAATTAAGAATGATAATTACCAAAAGTCAAATTGAATAATAATTCCATTTTAACATTCTTAATTATCAATTTTAACACTTCTAGAAAACACCAAAGAAGATTCATGATGGCTCTTCAGCAGAATAATTCAGGTCTCAATCAGATTATGGAGTGGCATGAAAATCACTTTCAGTAGCAAACCACTCATAGAAATGTAAAGCCTTTTGCATTGATGGTTCAGGTTATCAACAAGAATTGCATCAGGTTTGGTGATTAGCTACCAATATTTAAACTAAGATAACGTTGAATGCCAATCACACCCAGACTGATCGGTCCAAATAAAAGCATGTGTAAAGCACTTAGCTAGAAATGCCCAGGTGTGAGGTTCTGGAGGTTTCCTGATTTCTCATCCGGCATGGGATGTTTCCACAAGCAGTTTTGCCTGCATGTGAACGCTCTACAAGAACACCATTGTACAGAAAATTGGTACTCAAGAACTAGTCCCAAAAAACAAATTTCTCAGTTCCATCCACAACAATGGCAAGCTGTAGTGCAGGTTGTTACCTTCCGTATCTCAGTCTATTTTCGCATTGATGAACGTAAACACAAACTGTATTACAAATTCCAGATGTGCATATTTAGCCTGATTTTTGTATCAGAATTCTGCGTGTACATTGCATTGTTATCGTAGGCAAATCAGGATGACGCAACTCTTGCAGAATGTGGACTGGCTGATCCTGCAGTCGGCGTACCACTTGTAACATTTGTTTTTGTACTCTGTAAAGTCATGTCAAAGCTCTTTAATTATTGCTGTAAATGATCGTTGAAAATGTTCTCGTATTTTTCTCTCAATTCTCACGTTGGCATTTTCACCGCGTAGTAATTTATTATGAATTAATAAACAGATTCCTTTATTACCCCCGGGAAATTCTTTAGAAAGAACGATGGCGAGAATCACTATCAAAACGCTTTATTGTAAATAAAAACAATCATCCTTATAAAACTAAGGAAAAATAAAAAACGTACAAAATCTGCTATGCGTGCTGGTAAGCCATTTTAGTTGCCATGCTTTTGCACTGGAGGACGTCGTTATCTTGACTATAGGCAACGAAAGTACAGACCATCTACCAGCAGTTTAATTGCTGAACGCTTGCAGATCATTTTTAATCTCAACTGTAAATCTCGATGCTGAGGGGGCTTGCGGTCATCCTATTGCTGCAAGGGTTAACTAATTATGTTAAAAACAAGGGACTTTGATTACTGTCAGTGCAATTCTTAAAATCTCTGGTTTATACATGAATGTCACGTTTAGTGCATAGAAAATGTAAAATCCTGATTGAAATCCTTCAGAGGTTAAAGACCGATTGCTGACATTATGCCAAATACATGAATTCCAACATTTTATCCATTTGGCAACCTCTTCACTAGTTCACATCATAGGTTGGGGGTTGTAAAATCCTGTTTTCAATTTCACACTACTATATCCTTCAAGTTTTCATGGAATTTTCTTCCAAGAAAATTTCGCCATCCTTAAAAATAAAACAATTTCATGTAACATTTCAAATTATTTATAACTTGGAAGCCTAGATTCCATTCCTGCTTCGGCAAGTTTGACACTTCTCAACCATTTCGAAAACCTCTGAACGAATTCAAAAACATCACTCATGGGTTGTTAACAACAGCATTCTCCTAAGCTTCTTGGGCGTCATTAAGAGAAATGTATGGAGTCTTATGATTGAAGGACTTAGAGCCTTTGGAAGACGACCATACATATGCCAGAGAATAACAATAAGCAGTGGATGTGAGGGCTCGTGAGTTTTAACTGTAAAAAAAACCAATGGGGGTGAATTACCGAGCCTCAACAATAAAACCAACGTTAACTAAGCAGCACAACGCGATGGCATATTCCATCGCTAGAGTAACTCTACAACAAAGTCTGCTACAGTTTGGTCTCATGCAGGTTATAACCAGGACCTTGAGGTCTGGCCCTAGAGCCCAAAGCTGTTTGAGGGTTGCGGTAGGAGGCTTTCTGAGCGCCATCAGCATCGTTCTCATCCCCAGAATCCACATCACCATCGCTGGAATTGGTCGACGTCACGAAGTGCTCGGGCCGTAGCGTCCTTCGAGCTTTGGGTTTGCGGTGGTATCGAAACTCACGTGGAAGCGTGTAGGACCTGGGCAACGACACCTGGCTGTCAAGGTCAGAGGCCGTACGACACGACTTGTAGAGACCCTTAGCGACCTCAGGGTCAGGTGCAGCAGAGATGACAGCAGGTAGCTGCGGCGCGAACCTCCACTTCTCCTCGCCATAGTCATAGTAGATGCGGGTGTGTTCCAGGTAGTGCGGCGCCAGAAGAACCTCGGGAGTCTTGGAGCGGAATTTAGGGGCACAACGTTGCATTTCGGGTGGCACCCAGGGCTGCTTCTTCGCCTTTGGGATGGGCTGCCGGAGTGTGCCTTGTTCGCTCATGTCCGTGGGGTGAGGACGTTGCAGTTTTCCCTGTTTGATCTCTTCCTCGATCACACGCAGCTCCTGCAATTGCTGCCGCTTCTTCTCCTGCAACTTCTGCTGGATATCAACCCTATGGCCGGCGTCTGCATCTGTGGTATCACGGGGCAGCGGCCGCTTCCAGAATGGCACATCTGCCTTCTTGGCAGCAGCGGGCGGCCGGCCATTAGCATGAAGAGGCATTGGAGGCACTGGCACTGGGATGAAGGTGGTGGGCTTCTTTTTCTTGCGCTTAAAGGCTGGATTCAGGCGGCAATTGAAGACGCCTGGGATGTAAGCAATGCCATTCTGCTGAGAGCCCATGTAGTGATGGTGGGTCAGGCCCTTGCCGTGCTCGCTGACTGAAGTGTCGCTGCATAGATAGGCCAGGGTTGTTAGTTCAGAATGCTCAGAGCAGGAGCCTAGCCGGCAGGAAGAGCAGGCAGGTAGCGCCGCCAAGTCCTTGGGCGTTGGTCGGCCATGCTCCAGGCGTCGCACATGGAAGTACCTATAATAGAGCACCATGAAGGTGATCCCAAAGGCGAAGCCACCCCAAACGACGGTCACGCCCACATACTTGAACCAAGGCTCGCCGGCCTGCTGACCCAACCAGACAGTCATCAACAACGTGTTTTCCAAGAACATTGTCACATAAAAGGCTGCCATTTTCTGGCGCCCGTTCGATTCCTGAAGGTTGACGTAGCAGAAAACGTAGATGTAAGAGATTAACAATGCCAGCAGGCCCTTCTTGGTGCGGGGCAGTCGCTCTCCATGAAAAACGTTCTTAGGCGCCACCAGCCACAGAAACATGCTGGCCCAGTGCAAGCCGATGACCAGAAACACCCAGAAGTGGTAGAGACTGGCATAGAGTGACAGAGCCACCACCCTCGAGCACACGGTGCCCAGCCGCCACAAGAACTGGTATATGACGCCCAGCCAGGTGAGAACCAGCTTGTGCAGATGTCGCTGTCGGATATGCTTGTTGAATGAGGCCAGGGCCCAGCAAACGCTAAAGAGGGAGAGTACGGCGGACACCAGGGTGAGCTGAGTGAGTTCGGCAGCAGAGTGTGTTCCCCACATGAAATGTAACTGGATGAGCAGCATGGGCGCCGCTTCGCAGAAGGCGTGCGTCAGACGCAGTAGACAAAGATCGCGCACTGCCCGCTTCACATGCCTCAGTTCTACCGGCACAAACAGCTTGAAGTAACGCCACAGCACGCCACTTTGCAGTACATGAACGGCGAGTACTGCCACCAAGTTGCACTGCCTGTAGTTCTCGTCTTTGGCGCAGCTGCGCAGGTGCCACTTTAACGAGAGGATCTGGCTAGCAAGCAGCGAGGCGGCCACGCAACCCAGGGCGACGCCGAACCAGGCGAACTGCCGCTGGTCGTAAAGCGTATAGACGGTGATGATGTCGAAGACCACGTCGCAGAAGTAGGAGGCCAGCGAGATGATGTTGAAGAGGACATCGCACAAGGGTAGGAATTCCTGGCTCATTCTCGGGGCTCCGCGGAAGCATGCTGGACGGCCGGAGGCTCAGCCAGCGCGGGTGGAGGCATCATTGGCAGGGCTCATGGACCTGCAATCAGAATAGATTCTGGAAGGTGATTGTTGTTGCAGCGTAGGACTGCAGCAAAGTGATCTTGGAGTAGCCACCATGCACCAAAAACAGCAAACCACATGCGAACTACTAATACATCTACATTAAGCAGAGCCGTGCATCCAAATTAGTCTTAATTATTAGTGATGCTCACTTATGAACTTAGGGCGTCAAGCAAGTATAGTAGGCTACTTTCAAATGTCAAAAATCAAACTGTTTAATAGGAATGATGCTTTTTAGCAGACACCACAACTTGGTCTTCATTTTCTATGATAAATAACTGCACAACTTTTAAAAGTGCAATTTTAGTATACAACAAATATTTTATTTAACTACAATAGTTTTATGATTTCTTGTAGCGAACCATCCACCCCACCCCCCCCTCACAAATCATGTGGCATTTATTTTCTGACTGTAGGGTACCGAGTTGAATTAAAATTGAATATACTGTAAAAATCCAATCAGATTATACTAACACTTTTCACATTCGGTGATCTTGAGATTAAGATGAACATACTAGCAGTTTTGAAGAAAAGAAACATCCCCTCATTTAATAAAAAAACAACAATTCATATACAGTATGTAAATATCTCACGTTCTAAGCTTATACAAGATTAAATCTATAATGCAGGGGATTGGTTTTCCCGTAACAAACCCATATTCTCAGGAATAAATCTTGATATATGAATAGTGTTGATTAAACGGAAAATTATGCCTATACTAATTATTTCATTTAGTTCGACATTTTTCTTCATTTTTACAAAAACAACTTAATCACAAGAACGTTATTAGAAAAAGTAAGACAAGCTTCGAGATCTCTTAAATTGGCCAGTACGTTCCACAATTCATTTTACATTTTAGCCTGAAGCTGCACGGTTGGATTTTTCAATTGGTTTTACCTTCCCAAAAACAGTCCAACAACAATTTCCTGGCCATTTCAGCCTTTTGTGGCCTTACACTACCTGGAATTCACCCCTAGGGCAAAAGCGAGGCCTCGGCCTACATCTATAGAGCACCTGAATGAACCTTGGGGATTAATATAAACAAAATCTGGCAACTTCATCCAGCTTCATCTCGTTTTTCATCAGGAGCACAGTCAATATTCCACCCAAAAGTGTGTACAAATTAACTCAATAACTTACGAGCAACGACAAAAGAGCAGAGATAAGAAAGGCGAGTGAACCATGGCAAAGGAATGCTTGGAATGTGATGGTCAAAAGGACAGCACTGAATACAGTGGATACCTTTTGACGTTTAAAAATCATATACTAGGACGAGCACTAGCAAGCCTACATTTAACCCTTCACCCTCAGCAATCACACCAATCCAAAATGCACGAAAATCAATAAGCATTAAAAGGGTGAAAATGACAGATTTTTATTTGACATTCTCTAAGATTTATGAGGAATGCAAGCAGGTGGGCGGGCCAAATTACAAGCAACGAGCAATTCGAACGTTTATTGTAGCGCATAAAACCCACGCTAATTAAAGCACCCCGTCACATTAAAACGTCATGCAAATCACGCATAAATTATAAATTTTAAAGTTTAGAAAGTGAAATTTGCGAAAATTGGTCTTACCTGAGATTCGACCTTCGGACCTCGGCTGGACGCCAACTGAAACGCTCGCTACTTCTCGAAGCAGAATCTCTCGCCTGGTGTTTTTCCTCTAGAAACTGCATCCGTCAAAAGTCACTATTTCACTTTTTCACTCGCGACACACGAAAATACGACGCGAATAACCTTAAAAAGTTCGTAAAATTAGAGATGAAGAGACCGCGCTACCTGTCATCCGCCATCTTGAAATAGTTGCGTGGGATTGTGGGTAATTAGCTGCGGCCATGTTGGGACTCACGCCGCGCATTTCAAATATATAATCCCGTACTGTTTATTTTCGGATTCATTATTTTTAAATTACTCTACGTGGGTTTTTAATCCGTGCCTTCGACTGCATTTCGGGTGTCGTCATTCAGACGCATAGAAAAAAGTCAACCACTTGGGTTTTCATACTGATCAAAACTCAATTTTAACTCATCATCTGTCCAATTATTTGAAATTAATCCAATCCTAAAGGCAACGCAACTCGTTAATGACCGAATCGTTAAAATGTTTAAAGTTAAACGACCATTACCAAAAAAATCAAATAGGTAAGGAATGTACTATATTACACTTATTAGCCGATAAAATCAGATTCTGGGTAATACATGTGTACAAATTTAAATTAATGAAATGCCATGAAATTAGCCGCTTTATTGCAACTATATATAGAGCACACAATTTTTCATTCGCGCAGTATAGGGCAAACGTGTTTTCTATAAATTAAATTCATAAATATAGAGTACCACAATGTACTGCATACGAACATTATACCAATGACTTTGTGTTTATCATTACAAAAAATTAACTAAATATCTTGAGTAAATTCGACGATCCGGCCGCAATTATATCTGATTTCATCATATTTATTTTGAGAAGGAATGTGATAAAAAACTACATGTCAAACAGTAAAACCTGGAAAAGTGACCACCTGTTTATGTTGACCTTTTTTTAGTGGTTTTTTTTCTCTTTTAGTGTACCTCATAAAGTGACCAGATAATAGATGTTCGAATCACCTTACATCCTGCTGTGGTTTAAAATAATTAAGCCAATCATGTTATTCAGATCGAAAAAAAAGTCACTGAAAACATGATCATAAAGAAGCAAAAGGTGTTTCAAACAAGGAAAACTTGATAATTTTTTCTTTAAAAAAATGTGTGATAAGGCAATTACAAAGGCTATACTGATGTTGCACATTAACATGATGTTTCTGTACTTTTTTGGTTTTTTACTACATTAATACAATCTATATGTACAAGTACAGTGTGCATGCTCCTTTTAATTTAATTCAGGCATTCTTTGTATGGTGACTACCTGTGTACACTGACCAACATTGCATTTTTTTGGTGGTCACTCAACAGGTTTTACTGTACATGTATTTGAAATTCCATCATTTCAATTTGGCATCATTTTCGCCGGGCTATGAGCACCAGCGTACGAGGCGCCCCCTAGAAGCGTCGAAACCTCGTTCGAAGCACAGTGTTCGAAGATAGGTCGTGACAAGATTGTTTTTGCCCGGTAAACATCGAATTTTCCACTTGCGAAGTTTCGTTTCAGGAATTTGCACGAATCGTTCCAAAATTCTGCCCATGGCAACATGAGCATGTTCGGAAATACGCCCACCAGCTCCATATTCGGGGGCAGCAATGTGTTCAGCAGCGGGACGGCCACTACCACAACGGGTACTCACAATCCCATGAAAGACGTAGAAGTGGTTTCCCCACCCGATGATTCTGTTAGTTGTATGGCATTCAGCCCAGCGTCCCTTCCCCAAGATTTCCTCATAGCAGGCAGCTGGGACAGCAACGTAAGTGCATATATCTTTTCCAGTCAATTGCGGCTTTCTCGAGCCTTATAGCTGTACTCTACATGATGCATTTTCAGGTGCGATGCTGGGAGGTACAGCAGAATGGCACCACCATCCCGAAAGCCCAACAGACGCACCAAGGGCCGGTGCTGGACGTCGCCTGGAGCGATGTAAGTTACATGAGCGGAAATCGGTACCCATCTGTTATTACCTCATTGTTTGTTGACATGCAATGACACGTGCATGCTTGCCTTCCTTTATTGTGGTCTTATTTGGGTAAGAGGGTATTCATGATCAATTCTCGTCACATTTAATCTTCAAAATTCACCTTTTCTGTACAGGATGGCTCTAAGGTGTTCACAGCATCATGTGACAAAACTGTAAAGATGTGGGACCTGAACAGCAACCAGATGATCCAAGTCGCGCAGGTACGTGTATGCACAGTATACGAATATACGAATTATATTCGTATACTGTAGTGTATGCATGAAAGATGGTCGTTGGCGAGTTCACTGATTGGGGCATTGTTGGATGGTAGCAGGGTTTAGGGATAGCTTGGTGTCTAAATATGCTTGATATTGCATAAGGTAACAGGGTAATTTCCGAAATATGTAAACGGTTTTGCTAATGTAACAGATTTGGGTAATTTTGCACCCAGGTGTGTTTCTGAAATAAGAAAAAATCTGCATCAATCGAAATAATATGATAATATTAGGCGTGTTTCACATTTTAGCACGATGCTCCTGTGAAAACCGTGCACTGGATCAAGAATCCAGTTTATTCCTGCATCATGACTGGAAGTTGGGACAAAACCCTAAAAGTAGGCACAAGGGACCTTATGCAGAGTTACGTATCAGGGTGCATCACGTGATCTTTTCATCGAATAAACAACTAAAAGAACGTGCCTTGGCACTGCCTCCGGGTAATTTTTGCCAATGGAATAAATGCAATGTCACGTGATATATGCAGAAAAATGAAATCTGCATAAGGTCCATTATGGCATTTCCCACTCTCCTCTTTGCTAAATCGTTGCTGAAACTGCAATCATTTTTCAGTTTTGGGACACCAGATCGCCAAATCCGCTCATGACAATTAACTTACCAGAGCGTTGCTATTGTGCAGATGTGGTCTACCCAATGGCTATCGTGGGCACTGCGTCGAGGGGTCTTATCGTATATCAGCTGGAATCTCAGCCACAGGAATTCAAGCGAATTGAGTCACCGTTAAAGTACCAGGTACATGGCCGCTTTTGTCCAGTTATTCAATATTGCTCCTGTCAAATTATTGTCTTAAATGACCCTTTGCATGTTTCCAGCACCGTTGTGTGTCAATATTCAACGACAAAAAAGGTTCACCAACTGGCTTTGCCTTGGGGAGTGTTGAGGGAAGGGTAGCCATCCATTATGTAAATGCCCAAAACCCAAAAGACAATTTCACTTTCAAGTGTCATCGGTCCAATGGAACAAACAATGGATACCAGGATATTTTTGCTGTAAGTTGTACATAATTCCATCCACTCCTATGATTTTTGCAAAATAATCATTTTACAATAGCCTGGACAAAAGTGCAGCAGAAAGTTTGAGATTTTCTTTAAAATAGGAAGAAATTGTGTGATGTTGTGATAAATCTTGAGAGTGAATGAGAGACAAAAATACCATGGAACAATGGAACAATTATGGAATGCTTAAAATTTGTTACTTATATGAAAACAGTTTTGAAAAGTTAGGAAATTTTAAGATTAAAAAATCCCAAGTTTTCTATGCGATAATCCCGAAAAGGGGAATTTTTGAAAATTCCAGGAACATGTTTAAGACTGAGCCAAAATGGTCTCCACAATCATAAATTGCAACGCATTTCCTCACTCACTTCAAATGAGCATCTTTCATTAAATCTATAATTAATCCAATTCCATAACTAAATTACGGAATATTACAAAATTAATGATCTCACCTCAGGTCAACGATATTGCATTCCATCCGGGACATGGGACCCTGGCCACAGTTGGCTCTGATGGTAGGTTCAGCTTTTGGGACAAAGATGCTAGGACAAAGCTGAAGACCTCAGAGCAAATGGAGTTACCCATCACCTGCTGTACGTTCAATGCCAGGGGGCAGATCTTCGCCTATTCCGTGAGCTATGATTGGTCCAAGGTACAAATCCTAAAAATTTGGCTTTTTATCATATTACCTACATTGCTCGACTCATTAATGTGCTTACCTTTTAGGGCCACGAGTACTTCAATCCACAAAACAAAAACAGCATCTTCCTGCATCCCTGTTTTGAGGAATTGAAGCCACGCACCGGCAACAAGAACTGAGGCTGCAGAGCATCATCGCATTTTACCGACTGTACAGGTTTTTTGAAAACTTGTCAACTCAAATGTACTCATGCTACTTTCGTTAAAATAAAAGATTAAAAAACAATTATTGGAACTGCATTAATGATTTGATTCTGTCGATGTAGTCAATTTAATACTTTACAGTTTAAGTACCATTCATTAAAAGCCACAAAAGTCCACGTATCAATTATCAGTTGATTATGAGGGGTGTTCGGCCTGCCTCAAGTTTCCGCAAATGTTTAAAAAAATGACTGCATGGATTTTCAAGAAGCAGAAGTGTATTTACAGGGTTCTCCCAGACCTGGAAAAGTCAGGGAAGAATGGTTTATTTTGAAAAAAGTCAGGGAAATTCAATGCAGCCATGGCAAACCAAAATTATTATTTCTACAAGGTTAGCTCAGGGCTCAATTTCAGAGTAGAATTTTGCAAAATTTTCCTCATTTTCGGAGTGCAAATTTGCAAAATTGTCCACGTTTTCCGTGAACAAATTTTCAAAATTCTCTATATAGGTTTTCTGAGTACACATTTTCCGAGGAAAAATTTGCCAATTTTCCACTTTTTCTGAGCACAAGATTTCAACATTTACCGAATATTTTTTAATTTTCAAAATTGTCGGTAGTAAATTTAAAACATTCAATCTTTCAGGTTGTCGTTGGTCAAGGAAATTTTTTAAAAACCGGGAAAAGTCAAGGAAGTTGAAAATAAATTTTTTGGGGGAACCCCGTGTAAATCTTCTCAATTAGTGTAATTTTTGGTTTGCATTTCATTATAAAATTATATTATACGTTTATATATTTTCTGTGAAAACTATCAAAAAGTTTTTTAAAAAAGGTGTTATTAACATTGTTTTTTCATTAAAATAAATCATATTTTTTCTTTTAAAATAAAATGGAAGAAAATGATAAAGATATGTACAGAAAATGCTTCGTTAATCACATTAACATTCGTCTATTCTGTTTGTTTGTAAACCATTCGACCATCGGCCTACACTATTCCGTGAACTTTGTAAAAGGAATAACAGTTTGGTCAAAATGAAACTGTATTTTCCAAATTTATTTCTTTGAAATAAAAGAAGATAGTTATGTTATCTTAAAACACTATTTTGAAGAAATTTAAGAGCTACAATGATAATAGCATGAAGGAATTTTCAGAAAACTGACCAGTATCATTATCAATGTTGAGTGCAAAAAGAAAACGTACGAATTTATTTCGGATACAGATGTCACGTTTTTTGTAGAAGATTTATAAATTTTAAACTATTGCCTCAACTAAAGACACACGACCCTATGCCTTGATTATTCGTAAGTTAATGAGAATGGTTAAGAAGAGAATTGATACGAAATGTTTAATAAGAGAAATACTACATCTTTACACACTGGAAAACGTGCAGAGACGAGTCTGGACTCGCCAATCGTAGAAGTTGGAAAATTTTTTTCAATTTTTTTTTGCATAAGATGTATAGAATCGTAATAGGAAAGAAAAGATGATACAAGTTTGCATACCATTGAGTTATGATATAAGGAAAGGGGACACGAGGTCGGGTCAGGGGTCGAGATGAGACCGGGGCAAAGATTTACACGAGTTGTACATATTTACAAAATAATGAGAATAATATCAAATAAATAACGGGTGGGGTGCAACTGGTGTCAAAGTGTGGAATACATCATAACAGGATTAAGATCGGAACGATTACAGAATCCTGCACCTTTTCGGGACTATTTCTGCACAGATATGCTGGTTCCACTAAGAAATGTGCTTAAGTTTAGGCCAGCTTGGTGGTGTTCGGTTTGTAAGTAGTTTCTGGAAACCTCAAAAACATCTACATTCCACAAATCCCCAACAGCCTTCTAGTGCTGATGACTGATGGCATTACAGCAGGAAATGGTAATAAGAATCTAACAGGAAAAGTATTTTTAATTGGAAATTTCAAAAGAAAAAGATGTGAGGCACTATCCGGACAGGATTTTTTGGTGTTAAAAGGATGTTCTGGGGAGAAGCATGATTTTTTTTATAGAAAATCCAAGAATACATTTTTTTTCCAATTCATTTGAAAATAATACTCGACAAAATTTACATCAGGCCTTTTATGCAAATTTTTTCTATTAAATAATGTATTTAATAGAAAAAACTGCATAAAATTGCCAGGTCTGTTTGATAGAAATAAATTATTTAATCAAAAATTGATTTGATAAAAACCCTTAAAAAAACTTAAACCGTATGTTTAATTTTGAAAATATGATAGCAACTTGACAGTTTTGCCTTTAAACGGAAGTATTTCTTTTCGAAAATACTGAGTTGAACTGAAAAAAAGTTAATTTCTGTATAGTGTGGAATATTTCGTTAAACAAAAGTTTCAGTTACAATACGTTTTAAAAATTCTACAAATGCTGTCGATTGTACAACAACTGACAAATATTTGCAATTTTTTAGGGGAAATGCTAAAATACTTTAATAAGTCTGATGCGATAAATTTGCCCATCCCAAATAATTTTCGATTGAATTTTTTTCCAAATACCGAGTAAAGTTTCAAGGAATAAACAAGAAACACAAAGGACACCCTGATTAGGTCCGTAAAACCGAATGCAGTCAAAGCTTTCTAAGCGGATGGACGGATGCCTGTCATGTGCTAAATAATTGCTCACTAGCTTTTCTATGTAAATAAAACAACTGATAAAAATTTGCTGAATTTTTGAGAGGGAAAGCTACAAGTAATTCAAAATTGATTTATCTTGCAGTACGCTCACAAAATTATCTAGCCGCTGAAGGAACTCACGATTAGTTCACTATTTTATGGTTCGGGTTTGGAACTTTTATGAGTTAATTTCATCAACAAATTATTCGGATTAGCATCAACCTGCAGCTAGTACTGCTGTAATAATTAAGATATGGTTGGGCAGCACAATGTTTGCTTCTCATTGAAAAAAGTTCAGCTTGCTGAAACATGAAGAATTTGCTTCAAATTCAAGAAATATTATATCATCACGCGTTCAATGCTAGGATTCGTGAACATGTACGTCTTTAAGCGTCAAAAAATTTCAGCTCACAAAAACACTATATCCTAGTGAGCTGTTGCCGAAAACTACATTTATGCCTAGCAATGAGCGGTAAACATTTGCAATGGCAAGCTTTTCCGGAAAATGCTTTTAATACAGGTTGGGATATTCTAAAAAAATTAGACAGACTTAGTACCGCTCATGATGCTACCATGGTTGGACATGGAGTAGACCTCCCGCAAACCCCAGTTGCAAGTTATAGTTCCATTTACCCGTAACACTGCCCAGATCTCGAAACTAGAATGGTGGAGGTAGAGGATACCAGATCTTTATGGGGGTTTGTGTTATCAGATTACAAGCTTGAGCTTTCAGATTTCCTGGGTAAATTTCTTAGAATCTAGCTAAATATATAATTTTGAAAACTATGTCAAGTGAACTTCCATTTGGCTGTTTTTCAGAAAGGGGGTAGTGGGATGTTTCATGCATTTCCAGCTCAGGTTCGGTTTTTGGATAATTTGGGCAGAAATCGCAGCAAGATCTGCTGATGAGTACTGATACCCAAGGCAGAATCTTACAGCGAAACATTATGTTAGAAAGGCAACAGGTTGGAGTTTCGGCTTTCAGACCAAGAAGTTGTAATTAGCACAGAATTGACATCATTAGGGCACTAAATAATTGAGAAATGTAGAAAAACTTATGGAGCCCAAGTAGAGATCTTTGTAAATAAAGTTGTTAAAAATGTTTAAAAATGGAGACGAAAGACACTAATAACAGAGAGCGAATTTGTTCGAAACGAAAGCAGTGCCGGAAAGGATTCCATGATGGCACTAGATTCAGCTATTTGAATATACCATAAAGCCATTTTTTATAAGACATCATCTGCGTTTTTTAAACTACTCTTTTGTGGTGATCAAACTGAATCTGGTACCTTCCAAAAGCCTTTCCGCTAAGCGCTGACACGTATTCCTCCAAGAGGAAAGAAGGATGCTCAAAAGAGCTAACAAATAAAAACACAAAACAGCTTCGAGGACAGACTGCATGGCCGGCCACAATGACACGAGTCATGCCACACATAATAGCAAATGATGAGGGAGCGGTTCATGTAGCGAGTTGGGTTTTGGATAACATACGGACAGCAGTCCAGCAAACTCTGAATAAGTAAAGGAATAGAAAATGTGGCGGCAAAGTCGTGCTCTCGCACATTCAACGTCCAACTTGGGAAATACAGAGAAGGAAAATATATAAACGGCAATAAGTATAAGAGATCAATGCATGCATGACTGAGAATGGAGTCCTTGTACGAGTTTCCACCAAGGGCGGAGAGAAGTAAAAGAAATGCAGAGCAAGACTAAAAAGCAATCGCCAAGATGACCGATAACAAAATGTGCGCATAAGACCATAAATACTCGTTCCAACAATGCTTCCTTAATTTAAAATTAAACGTTCAAAGAAGTTGTGCAAATCTAATTAATACCCAACAAGTTAAGGCATAACAAAGTTTTCCGAATGGGGTAGACACGTTAAATCAATTGAACAGAACTACCAAAAGCTAATTGAATGGAAAAAAATCATAAGAGAAAACTTTCAAAATCTCAAAGAGTTTTTTTTTGTAAAATCAAACTTCAAAACACTCAAGCAATCAAAATATATCCCTTGCCCATTTGCACGATCTTTGACAGATCCTAGCAAGGCATTGGACATTTCTCATATAGGAAACATGGTCTGAAAACAATGAACTTTTTAGACTGTCATCTTTGACTCGTCGAGGCAGCTCCTCAGAATCACAATGCAAAAAATAGAAGAGAAGACGATTTAGGTAACTAAGCTGGTGAAAACTCTGCAAAATCAACATCTGCTCAGGGTCAGTAAAAGGTGCAACGCTGCTCAAGGCTGCCATTTCGCTTCCCAACAACCAACAATTTCATAGCCCGGGCGGTGAAGGCTAATCATTAACGGTCAAAAATCTGGGTTAGCGAAGTTCCGGCCCATGGTCGCTGTTCTTCGGTATACCAAATGTAGACTGAGATACAAAACGTTTGCACATTATCCAATAAAAAAGGAAACATCGAACGAGTTGTCTCCAAATTATGCTGAACAGCCACGAGACTCAAGCGTGGTAAGAGCAATACCGACAGGTGGAAAATATCTTTGGGTAAGTGGGACTATTCGTAGACTGATACGGTGAAAAAAAGCGCTCATTAAAAATCATGCTGCATCCAATTAAATCTCAATTTTAAGTCCGCCTGAATCGCTGGCCGGTCGTCCCGAATCTAGGATATCATTCCAGAAATTTTAATTATGACAGTATTGAATATGTTTAAATTCACGTAAATTTTCCAAAATGTAAAGGGCAGCTAAATCTTCAGACGAAGGTTATTTTTGTTTAGTTAATGTCTTACTGGGAAAATAATTTGTTGGGAGACAAATTCGTGCAACTACTTTTAATGACTTAATTTGCATTCTAAAGGGTTTTTAAAATACTTCATTTTGAAGACTTCTGGTTTTAAAAGATATGGGAATTCACTTTTCAGAAGTTTTTTCTGTTGAAACTGCCAACACAGCTGGATTTTCCTTCATGAAGAATTTCTAAAAAGGATGTTATTTCTTATAATAACTTCATTTTTTTTTTTAAAAACGTCATCCAAAAGTAATTTTCTCAAGACAATAAATTTCTGGACACTGATTCAGAGTTTCGGGCACACCTGCCAGACCCTGTAAGTTCACTGAAGATGACCCTGACTGAGACTAGCTTGAACTCCCCCTTTGAGCCCAGCCATGGTTGGACAAAACTGCAATAAATACTTGGAATTCCAGCGCAAGTTTCTCCATAATTTAAATAAGGTCAGAACTTCCGAAGCTTCGATCTTCCACAAGCCAGATACACACCCATCCCTGCCGTGGCACCTCGTCGAATCTGGGAATCCAGTGCTGGTCCATAGGCTTCTGCATTCCAAAAAGCAGTCCAGTGAACTGTTCTTCCCTAAAAAGTGTTCGTAGTTCTGGTTGTCAGAGGTCGGTTAGCATACCTGTAGGCCGCTTTATAGTGGGAAGGTCAGTTGCTCGTGACACTGGGCAAGGGTGCAAGGGCCCCTCTCCTGGGCTTTGGTACGTTCACTGCGACGTCTGCGGGTCGCACTGCAAAAGGCGCACGATGGAGGGGTCGCTCTTGGCGCCCTCTATAAACTCCTCCAGCGACAGTTTGCCGTCCATGTTTTTGTCCATCTGCCGGAAAATTTTGTCCGTCCGCTTCTCTGGAGTGGACTCGTCTTCAGGCATTTTCATCACGGAGCCGACCATCTTGTAAATTGCCTAGGAAAGGACAAAGATCAACAATTTAAATTGGATTTTCTTCCACACATAAAGCTTGCAAAGTGTTCATAAAACGGATTATATTGTTGTTTAGCAGCATATATGACATCTTTTGAAAATGGCCTAGATGTAGGCCTACTGCTCAGGGAAAAGTTGGAACAAATTCAAAAACATGACCTGAAATTAATTTTTAACAATTTTTCAAAACAAATAACCTGAACTAAGTAATTTAGTACAAATTATTGCTTGCGATATTTAACTGCATCATAGGAAATGCCTGCAAACAACAAACGTGTTTAACTTCAGTAAAAAGGTGTTAGTGGAATTAAAGTGGGCACGCCCTGTGAGCAACTAAACATTTGTCACATATGATCCTAACCAAACAGAGTACTAAATTCCATTAATGACCCGATTGCGTGACATTTAGAATTAGTCGCTGAATAAAAGATAAATCTAATGGTTGGCTTATTAACGGAGTAGAGAATTTTATCGACTTATCATTTCATTGAAATTGCATTGATTATGGTTGTTTGTCGATCAATGCATTGCATAAAAAGGGTGTATCAGAGCAAGACTTCTAGAGAGCAGTCATTGCATTCTCAAGTAAAATACTGGACTTGACAGCTCTTCTTTACAGTAACACAATAAAGCATTAATACAAGAAACGACTTGAGATAAAACCGCATCTTGTAGGAAATAACTGGAATTTTTGACGAAAAGTTAGATCGCCCCCCCCAAAAAAAATCTTTAAAAATCTTTCGTTTAAAGTTAAATATGGCACCACAGTGAAATTCTTTTATGAACTGTGATGCCACAGGGAGGAATTGAATCGAAAATTGAAATGCAGATTTCATTCAACTGGGCTTTGAAATTCTTAAGATTAATGAAGTTTGGGTATAAAACATGTTGAGCATTCCTAAGAATGCATAAACGATGTAACTGATGCACGATGAAAATATTCCTCGAAACCACTTGGGATAGACTAATACAGAGAGTACCCGTATTCCCGCGCAACCAACGGCATGCCAATATAGGTAGAGGGAGAACAGCATGCCACTATACCCGGGGATAAGG
>JAQGBX010001828.1:0-22878 GCA_034698745.1 Megaphyllum sjaelandicum | reverse complement strand
AACGGGCTTGACCCCCCTACCATATGGCATTCAATTGCTGACTGTAGGGTACTGAGTTGAATTGAATTGAATTGAAATGTGTAAGTGGTCAGGGAAATTTTTCCAAATAAGAGCGAAATGCTATCCATGCACTCAGTCTGCTAGCAGCTCCATCCCCAATCCTCTTCAGCTAGACTCGTAACAAAATCCAGTGTTTTGCTAAGCTTCTCGTTGCAATTGTCATGTTATTTTTTATTATTACAAAAAAAATTGATATGCATTAACGAGTACGTTTCTGTCAGGGAATTTTGGATTTAAGTCTGGGAAATTTGAAATGCAAATTGTGTGGCCTCTCCGATTATGTTCGGCTGTAACCAGAAATGAGTCGGTACTATCAGGCAATCGTATAAACCGAGATCGTATATAACGCCAAAAGTCGTTTTAGAGCATTTTGTTTGGCAAATGAAAAAGGCACTTGATTTATTACAATTTTGATGGAAGTCGACCGGGGCGCGTCGCAGTTATTGTGGTCAGCATTTATTGAAGTTGACATCGCGACAATAAGACGTTTTTGAATAATCCCGAATGCAGTCGCTAGCTAGTAGTTTTCGCTAAGCCTACTCTCGGTAATTAAATTTCATTTGGGGGGCTGGCTGTCATTTATCTCCACGGCGCATTGACAAACGCTCGCCGGGAAATGGAAGTTATTTCGGAGGCTGCTCGCTTCGATCAGCGGGACTTTTGCCTCGCCATTTCGCCATGTAATCGATATTTTGTCATTATTCATCGTGAACTTTGTAGGAACCTTATTAAACGTGACATCCTCGATCATCTCTCCCTCTTTCTCTCTCTTCAAAAACCAAAAGGCACTAAAGTATGATTTGCATTCACCGCGACCTTCCTCCGTGTCTAATAATTGCAACCAACGATTTTGGTTCTTGTTTCGTTTCTGTTTTGTTACGTCGACTACGCTTATATAATCTCCAAAATTCGGGTTGCTCAGGTAACCAGACTCGAGCCCTATACTACCGTCGAATCTGCGGGGACCCCGAGAAAGTTGGTAAAATGGAAAGCTCATCAATATGAATATCAGTAAAAATGAGTTGAATTAAGGCAATTTGCACTCATTTTTATGCACGTAATGTAGTATCACTAGCAATGCCAATATTTTATTTTTGTTTACTGACTTCTTTGGTAAATCGAAATTCATTTCGATTATTGTTCACAACTTTGGTTGTGTGGGCAATTTCTTTTCTTCATTCCCCCCATCCTTACCAACGTGGAAGGCCAAATTCCAACTCCATTTGGCGCAATTTCTCGTTTCCCGGAAAGGAAACAGAGAAATCTGGGTGGCCACAGGTCAGGGATGTCAGGGAAAAGTCAGGGGAAACAAGGGTGGTCATGGAAGTCATGGAAATGTAAGGGAAATTTGTGAGTGGTCAGGGAAATTTTCCTAAATGAAAGCAAAATGCTGTCCATGCATGCACTCAGTTTGCTAGCAGCTCCATCCCCAATCATTTTCAGTTAGACTCGTAACAAAATCTAGTTTTTTTGTCAAGCTTCTTATCGACTGTGTATACGAAAATTAGGGTCGTTCGGCAAGGCCCTCTTACCTAGAAGGGGTTTCCCCAGGTTTGAATTTTAGCACCGTAGGCCTACCCCTTCCCCCACCTACCTTTATGGTTATTTAGATAGTTAGGATAAAAAATTGTAGGATAATATAAGTCAGGTTTAGCATAAAATAAATTTAAATAATGACGCATTATTTATTATTATTAAATAAAATGCTTAATGGACTCGTCACGTAACACCCCTCCTCCCTATGGCTGCTTCCTAAACTACAGTATAACCCTGTAAGCCCACTCCCACTGCTATGTTTGATGGCACGTGATTATCTGCAGAATTTTGGGTAAAATAAGTAAATTTAAATCCGTGTAATAACAAATTGTAATCTTTATATGTATAAAGAAGCACTGTATGTGGACTGGCTTGTTCCGCAACAACTTTTGATCCACTCACCCGATTGCTCCCAAATTTGCCAGGAATACTTTTTAAATTAACTACCGAGAAAGACTGTTTCTTTCTTAGACATTTTAGACACAAATACCCCGAATTTGTCTCCCAATATGCCCGCCCCATTTTTGGTATGGAGGCACTGCGGCCATCTTCCCAATATTGCCGCTGTACAGCCCGGTTTTGTATTTCCGTAACTCTTAAATGCACCCCGGGACACAGATCGGTAAAAGAATTTAATGGCACAAGTTAAGGTAGCGAGTCAACTAGGGTTAGCATTTCCTTATACTACCTGCCTTCCTTTAACTCTTAAATACAGCCCGGACGAAGCCGGGTTTTCCAGCTAAAGAATATTTATAAAGAAGAAAACTTGCGGGTTTCGTATTGTCGTGCATGTAGGGGCCATTCAAAAGGACGTCCTCATGTAGCGGGTAGGGGGGGGGGGTGAATTTTGAAAACAACCATTTCGAATTGCCCTTGATGATGGAAATCCGCGTGCAATGGTAATCCTGCGAACATTGACCCTATGGTTAATCCCAAGGCCATGTACGTGACAAACCATTTCGCCCAAATGTTTTATCAGGTCAATGTGTACGATTTCTTTAATCTTCCACGGGCGAAGCTGAGTTTTACAGCTATAGTTATTTATATTTATTAAAAAGCCAAATTTTTAGACTCGCCACGCCCCTCCTGATAACGGGCCCTCAAGCAAGATCCCTGTCAGACCTTCCCTCCCTTCATCCCCCTTCATGGGGAAGGGGGGGGCATGTTTCTCGGGTAACGAGACTAGCTTAATACCGAGTTAGGATTTTCCATAATGAAGGCCTATGCGCGCATTGAGACAAAAAAATAAATAAGCTAAAGGTTTCGTCGTCGCTAATTTCGGCAGCGATATCCTCTCGGGATGTCATTAGAGAAAGCCCTTCGTAATATGTCCTTATGTTTCCTTTTATTTTTTTTAAGGGCGTTCAGCCATCGAAACAGTGGCGTCATTGGAAGAAGAAACTGCGCTTTTTCATCTTATTATTCTGCTGCGCTGAACTTTTAACCCATTATTTATAGCGATATTGGCAATTCGCTCAGGAATCCCAGACGGGGAAATAAGAGGAGCAACGGGCGGAGAAAAATATATACTAATGAATTTTATTTGAATTTTGCCAATAATTTCAGTCCGCTCGAATGACTCCGAGCGCAATTAGCGCCGCAAAAATTGTGGGTTAGGATGAACGAGAATCGAGCTTGGTTTTGGTTGTTGCGTGGCGTAAAAATGAGTGTTTCTTTGAAGATTTGAAAAAGTGTCAGTTTTATCAGACGAAAGATGTATCGCTACTCTTCAACACTGATCCGTGAATTTGATTTCGATTTTTTTTTTCTATTTGAAAAATGGCATAATCTTTTTCTTTGGTGTAATTCCGCTAATATTGCGGTAACAGTTTGATAAGTATTTCTAATTTTTTCCGAGAACTGCATAAGTTAATCACGCTCCAGTAATTGTAATTATAAGGATTGCCCATTCGAATAAATCCCTCTTTAATCTCCCGCGAAAGGTAGATTTGAAAGAAAACATTTGAAAGTTGAAACGAAAAACGAATCGACTTCGTGAAACCTTACTGAGTTTAACCAGACCTGGAAAACCTGGCAAAATCAGGGAAGTAAAAAATGTCTGAAGAAGTCGGGAAAGAATGACTTATTTTGAAAAGCCAGGGAAATTCAACGTAATCATGTTTTTGCATCCTAAAATTAATGATTTTACATGGTTAGCTCAGGGCCCATTTTCTGAGTAAAAAGTTGCAAACTTTTCAACGTTTTCCAGGTACAAATTTGCAAAATTTTCCAAGTATATACCGATGATAAAATTTAAAAATTTCCCACGTTTTCTGAGTATGGTACATACGTGAATTTATCAAAATGTGTAACTTTTTGACATTAGCTCGGACTAGCGGTCCTGGGAGGTGCTCTTCCTTGTTGGGGTGAGTCTCCCACTATTTTTCCAAGTTCAATTATGGTGTACAGTAAAACCTGGAAAAGTGACCACCTTTGAATGGTGAACCCCTGTTTATGTTGACCACTTTTTAGTGTATTGTTTTTTTCTAGCGTACATTTCCTCCATAAAAATTCTCTGTATAGTAACCAGTGATCACCTGTCTATTGTGTACAGTGACCAGTATGTTTTTTTGCAATTTTTTCATTGCCAATGTACCTTAAAAAGCGACCAGATAAAAGAAGAGTCACGTTACATCTTTCTGTAACCCTTGGACATGATGATTCTGTACTTTTTTGGTTTTGTGGTTTTTAACTACGTGTATTAGTGCAGTGTGCATGTTCATTATTTTAATTTACTTCAGACATTCTTTGTATAGTTACCTGTGTACAGTTATCAACATAGTATTTTTTTGGTGGTTAGTCTTAACTGGTTTTACTGTATTCGGTTTACCAGTAACATTCCCCGTAACGCGTGAGTTTAATACTTTAATTAAAAGAGTAGCCTGTGTTTGAGTTTTGACTTATTTGTCTTTAAAACCCGAGAACTCGGTCTCGGGTTATCACACGTTTTAGGGGAGCTGACGTCTTTTCCCCAAAAATTTCAAGCGCTGAGCCGAACGTAGTGTACGTAAAAAGGGGCATAATGCGAACAGTGCATTTGATAGCGCTGAAAGATGATGGAAGAGCCACAACTGTCGTCTTTAGGACTCTCGGAAAGCGCATTATTACGATATGCTTATAGTTTATGTTTAGTATCATCCCGGCTAGCGAACGTCTGTCTGCAGTAGTAGCAGCAGAAAGGGGGGAAAAAAGCTCCATAAAAATGGTCGATTTTTGTAAAAAGGAGCGTAACAGGTGTGAAGCCATTGATTTCGTCGCCTGCTCGTCGTAGATATTGTGAAAAAATAAGCATAAGCTTCCATAAATAGGATTGTTTTGTTTTCCCCTCCGCGAGCTGCACGTACATTTCGCCTCGATTTTATTCGGCATATTTAAGCTAGATTGAAAGCGACGCTACTATCTCGTCTTATTTTACTTTTATTTACCCTAGCCGCGTACGTTGCCCAATAAATACGTTTTTACGACTCAGTCAGGGTGGCTTTTTTTGTTACCCTATACGAGTTTCGGATGATGAGGAAAAAGGCATTTACGGTCGGATATTTTATTTTGGCTTAACATTTGTCTGCCTGCAGGTTACTACTGCTTGCTTCTTTTTTATATTTTGTTGCGTGAGTAGACTCGCTTGTTTCGGGGGAAAAATATATCATATAGGTGCTGATACGAATTTGCGTATGGAAAACATTTTTATAAAGCACTGTGTTTTCTCGAAGAATGCAGAATCTGAACGTAATAGGACAAATAATATAAATAAAAATGAATATAAATGAAAAACACGGACAATTAGTGGACATTTTTAGCGAGGCTATGAGGTTTACCTTTTGTACCTTATACGTGGATAAGTAAAAATAGTCTTTAAATCTACAATATGGCGAAGTATACCAAAAATAAAATTTCAATATTTTCTCCGAGTAACCAACTCGAGACCTCGATTTCAGAAGCAATTTTTGATTTCTCGAATTATTCATGCGATTAGCAAATGGATGTTTGCGTTGGAAAAAGTTTGTTTAATTACGATAAATAATCGTTGAAGACACTGAGGGATTAAGCTAATCCTTACTCGTTTACTCTGAACATAAACTGAGTTCGAAATCCGCGTGCGTGAAAACCCGGATTTCTTTGCCCGGACTGGTTTTCACTTATCCAAGTTAGACTTTATCCAAATATTATACGTTTAAAAACCAGTTTTTCAAAAGAATTTTTCCATTGAAGTATTTTCTTTCCGTTTTACGACATCACTACTCTCCATTTTGCTGGCGCCTTTGTATTTTTTATCCATCTGACAAATCGAGGCACTTAGAAAAGGCAATCGCCTTAATTGCGAAATTTTCGTTTCAATAAATATACGGAATGAAATATCGTTAGTCGTGGTTGTTTTTTTGCGTGTGTCTGTTGAGAGAGCTGGTGGTGGTGTTTTAGCGTGGGTGAAACCGCGCGACAATTGCCTCGCCAGTTAAGAAAATGAAGTAGTCATTATCTAGCGTGTTAAATCTGTCATCTTAATTCTCCTGCCATCTTTTCCTGTCCCCATTCCTCTTCTTTTCATCCCTTCTCCACGTTGTTTTTTTCCCTTTCTCTTTTTCCTTTTTTTTTTCCTAAGTGTTTTTTATTTCAAAATCAAGTAGTCAGGCGTTATTTGACGTCAATCACAGCCACAGTGTATCGGAAGGGCAGGTGGATGAAGGCTGCAAATCAAGCGGTACAAAAACCGTAGGCTACGTCTATATATAGGCCCTAACTTCTTACCCCCCCCCTTATTTCTTACCCCCTCAGCCTTCCCCCCCCCCTCCTTCACTTCCTCATCCTCGTCTTCCCCGCCCTCCATTTTCTTCCATACGTGAAGAGCATCCGAGCAGAATATTGATAAGTTGTACGCTCCTACAATGCATACGCTTTAACCTCGTGGTGCTACCAAGAAAAGACAGCAACAAAAAATAATAATAAATTGCTGAAAGGTATTGGCTGCGCAATATGCATGTAAACGAGATTACCATATTGATTGGAAAGTAGCAGTGTACGCGCGCACTGAGTGAGAGAGAGTGAAAAAAAAAGGCTTTAAACTTTGATGAAAAATTGTCAGAAAAAAGCGGAGGGAACGCTTTTTTTTCTGCTTGTCAGAGGCCGAATTTGGGCTACAGGATGACGCGCAATTTGCGATTCTCAGCACTTGCACCCCACACCCTCATCTCTCTCCCCCTGCCCTCCTTATCCTTTAATCCGTCTTATAATGACCTAGTTTGCATTTTCTGAGATACTTGAGCGTAAAATTGTAATGATGTTTTTGTCATAATTTTAATTTCTTTACGACTGGGTTATGCTGCACATTTACTGTACACTGTAGATACGATGAATATGAACGTGTATGAATATTATACTCAAAATGTGTGCATTCGTACATATCCGAGATGTCCTGGTCTGAGCGATAAAGATTGTGCATTAATTCAAAGTAAACATTTACTCGAGCAGTTTAGATTCGTATGAATGCCCTGCTGGTTTAAAGTGTTTGCCAAACAGTATGTGAACTTAAAATATTACGAATACGAGCGTATTATTTTTGTATTGCATTACTCTCTTCTGCGTTATATTACTGTTAATTACTTCATTAAGATCTTTAATTAGTCAAATAGATAAAATTTCGTGAAATAGTCAATACAACAGACTATTCGGATTCTATGATTTACAATTTCTAACTTTCCACAAAGTATGCATCTATTGTTATTAGAGCTGTTGTAACCTATTTTTTTAAAACATTGATATGCGAGATAGGAGCCAAAAGGTGTACAGAATTATTATTTCAATGTGCATTACATACAGTATATTTATTGCCTTATTACAATTTTTTTTTAAAAAATTTCAAGTTTTACTTGCTTTAAATGCATTTTGCTTCTAATGATCATATTTTCAATGATTTTTTCGATCTGAATAACATGATTGGTTGAATTATTTGCGAACAACTAGAGTTAAAACAGGATGTAAGGTGACTCATCCGTTATCTGGCCACTTTTTAAGCTACATTGACTATGTAAAAATAGCAACAACAACAAAACACACACTGCATGGTCACTGTAAACAATAGATAGGTGTTCACTATACAGGGAATTTTTATGAAGAAAATGTACACTAGAAAAACCAATACACTAAAAGGTAGTCAACATAAGCAGGTGGTCACTTTTCCAGGTTATATTGTATACATTTTAACGAATTTTAACGTATAAACGATTTCCACATGCTCTGTTAACAGCCACTGCAATTAAATTTATTTCCACGGCCAAGTAAAATGTTTGAATTTACTCTATTCTCTATATTTATTAAGCTTGTTTCTTCTCAGTTTAGGAAGATTATTATGTCCGTTTTACTGAATAATCGATCTAGGATTAATATTTAAATCATGAAGAATTGGTTAAATTTAAACTCCAGATATAGCCGCAATCATTAACTACACAGTTGTAAGCAGTGATTGCCATCCGTAAGGGGCAGTTGTTGGCAGAAGCTGAAATTTGCTCCTTGAAGAAGGCAGCTCACTAAACACCGACGCTATCATGGTTTGCTCGTAATCGGAATTTGGGAGGGGGGGGAGGGCTTAAAAATGCACGCACGAGTGTTGTGATTTCTTTCGAAATGTTATTTGCATTTTTTTCTTTTTCGGCAATTTATTGTTACTTTCATTTCTTTCTTGTCAGCAATGTATTACTTTCATTTACTTTTTGGTATGTTTTTTTATGCAACAATGTTTCATTTTCATTTGAGCTGGTCATGGCAGGGAACTACCATTCGTGCAGCGCAAATGCAAATGACATTTTTACAAGAAACGATTGCTGGGAGGGGGGTTCGTTAAACGTTGCGCGAATTAAATTCGTTGGCAATATCAGACTGCTAGGATATCAAAATCGTGCCGAATGTCTGCTGCATTTTTTTCAATCTTAAAACCCCGGCTCGCCAACCTTTTTTTCCCCCTCGCACGCTGTAATAACGATTTCTTCGTCAGCTGCAGCTGTTTTGCAACATTTAAATAACCTCCACCCAGTTGGAGCTCCCGTCTTTTATTTCAAGTAAATAAGAAGAAAGTGCGAGTTTTTATTTCGATATGCTTTTATTTATTTGTAAGTGAAACGAAGTTTGTTGATGCGGGAATAGGGACTCCTGACGCCAGCCAGATACCCCTTTCTTGGGCACCCCTGTACCGTGAACTAGTTCGCGTTATTGACCATTGATTGTCTGCTCTTTTTGGACACATCTTGCTTCGGTAATTGGTAGTTGCGCTGTAATTAGTGCAGCAAAGTTTTGTTACTTTGTTATTAAAATGTACTGAATCTATTATTATTTACTTAAAAGAGTCCAAAATCAGACAATACCGTACTTAAAAACTGCGAGCATTTGAGATATCTTTCATTAAAGACAAATTGATTTTCCTACGTAATTAATACTTTATTTAAGACTTAACTACGAGGGAAGTTCATATCACGATAATTTAAAAAATAGGATTTATTGGATTTTTAATGAAATTTGTTGGAAAAAATCTTCCATCATTCCTCATCGTATTTCAACATACAATGTGTTTCAAAAATTAGAGGTGCTTAAAATTGGAAAGGAAAGATACTCCATGGAGATAGTGGCTCAACCGGAGATTTTTTTTAACTTTTTCACCGATGAATTTAAAATAAAAATATGCATTTTTGATGTCTAGTTCGTGACTTTACTTGGGTTATTTTTTTGTTACCTTCTTTGTCCATTTTATGGCGTTGGGTTTGTGGCTTTAGCGGTTTTATTTGGCACTCTTTTATCCCTCGGCCTAGTTTCTTACATTCGTGTTTTAACTTCCTCGGGCTTCTTTTCTTGCCTTTTGCTCGCTCAACTTCTGGCGTTGTTTGATCGCGATTTTTATCGTTATGTTTTTTGTTTTTGTTTGAGGAATCTAGTTATTGTCTGGCATCACTACCTCTTAAATTTCGGCGCATTTACTCCTCAAAGACCCTCCTTCAGGTGCGTCGACGGCCACCAAATAGGGTTTTGTATTATTGAATTCAAATGGACTAGATGAAAAAAATTGATTTGGGTAATATGCCCGCGGCGAAGGCGCACCGAAAGCGGGCGTCTCTCTTGCATGGACAAGAAACGAGAAAATTGCGGTGTTGGCCCACTCTTAAAATCGACCACCAGACAAGAAGCAAATGCTGGCGCTTCATTTTTATATCGCTCGAGTGTATACATGGCTACCCGAAATTAGACTACTCTCGAAGACATCTCCAGACAGAACGATGCGGGTCGTTATAACCATTTATAGCTAGGTACAATTTCATTAAGAACAACTCGCCATGTCCTAGGGTATGGACGAATAATGTTAAATTCATTCGTTAAACGCGAATTTCCGCCTAAAACTAATGCATTTTCGAGTTTCTGAGCATTAATTCGAGCTACACACACGTGATCAAATTCCGCAACTTGACTGTTGCGTCAACTGTGGCATCAACTTCCGACGGCGACATAACATCGTAATATTCTACTTTTGTGCACTAGTAAGCCGTGAATTCGGCTTTGTGACGGCTAGTTCGGCCGGCGTCGTTTGATTTGTTTGATTCGCAGCATTGAAAGGAACCTCGGCAATTTGTTATACCGGGGAATATTCCGTATTTGGTCGCTTGGCTTGCATGGCTCTTACAAATAAATTTCGTATATTTGTGATAATCGCTAAATTGCATCCAAAATCGAGCAAAAATCAACGCCTCTCTCAGTACCCTTATTGCACGGTGTCAATATGAATAAGAATATTATGGTATATTATTGTATACACACATTCCTTGTTTTTTTAATTATCTATTCAATACGGCATAACTAAAAACTTAAATTTTAGTATTCGGAAAACTTATTTTAATCATAAACAGAAATAAAAGTAGGTTGTATAGGAACAGCAACTACTGTATAAGCTTCGTAAAACAATTGTTGAAATGATGGAAGCTATAGATGTATCTTTTAAATAAATTAGTAAAAATTAAAAATGCCAAATCGACAGGGTTTGTTGACGGTGGTCTGTTAAATATAAATGCCAAAATATCATGTGTTGGCAAATGCCTCTTTAACATAAAAACGGTTCTTTTCAGTTAAACCCTCCCCATTGTTTGCATTGCACCAAAGTAATGCAGGGAAGCCAAATTAATTTATCAAGGGGCTGACTTTCGGTACAACGTAGAGTGTAGTAGAAACATCTAAAGGACATGCGGGAACAAATGTCTCTTCATTTACATGGCTGCCCCTTGATATTACATGTATTATGAGGTGGGAGGGGATATAAATGACAAGCACCGTTTTCTGTGTTCAATTTAATTCAACTCAGTACCCTAATATCAGTAAATAAATACCATGTGGTAGGGGGGGGTGTAATCCATTAACCCAAATTATTCAGTAGTTACCACCGCGTTAGTGTGGATCCCAACATTATTGCAAAATTGAATTTCGTGAAGCTTAAGGCTATCCTCTGGAAGAGAGTTCCAAAGGCATTTGATAACACATGTTCTCTTGGCATTTTTACTCCACATACCACCCGCTAAAAACCCTATCAATTTGGCTTCTTATTTTTGGTACACCCTGTATATCTTGGGAATTTATTCCGTTCACCTTCTACAGTATACATGTATATCACATATGACCGTTAGTATATTCGTGCTTCGATGCACTTATCCCCGTAACATAGTAACCCGGCTTATTTATAAATGATTAATTCAAGGAAAATTTACGATTGTTAGTTCACCTTGTTATTTTGTAAAAAAAAATACATTATATGTACCTAGTCGAAAGCATCAATTTCTTAGAAATGGGCACAAAATGGCCCCGTATTAGCATATTCATTACGCTGGCTCGTCTATCACAATTACGTTCCATTTATAATGCATGGAAACTGTTGTATTTAAGCTTTGTTTACTGTGTTTTATGAACCTCGTGGAAAAGTATACTTTTTTGACAAACTCATTTTGGGCTATTTTTCATATTTGGCTTCACGTCATCTTCATCATCGTTATCTCACCATAATTTAAGCAGCGGTTGAATCGTAAATTAAATTTACCCTGTAAACATACTGTATGTCGCTAAAATATGTTTTGTAAATGCAATTAACTAACATAAGTTACACTTCCAATGTTTTTTTAACCGTGGACTCGTTAAAATATGTTTCTACGTTTAACAATAAATCAGAAAGATGTTTTCCTAAAATCTATTTAAAACCTGCATCCATGACTCGCGTGTCTATATGTAAATAACTAGGTGTTTCTGCTAGTTTATCGTATAATTAGATGCCTATTAAACACGTTTTACAACGTGTTTAACTATTTTCTTAACCACCTCGCTAAGCATCCATTAGGGGGCACAATTCCTTCTGAAAATAATTTTGAGTTATTTTTAACATTTTTAATCCTAAGGCTAAAACGATTCCCTTCTGTCGTTGGTTTGGACATGTAGATGTTTGCCACTTTTTTAAAAAAATAAATAAAAAGAAAGAAATACAGTCTACATTTTCGTCAGGGAAGTTGAAAATGAAATTTCTGGTTTAACCCTGTAAACTGTGAAAAATAACGGTACTTCAAACGGCTAGAAAAAGGTGTTTTGACTTGTCACAAATACTCCACCTTTTTTGGTGTTGTGATAAAATTCTGAAATAGGGTTTTATGAAATACATGTACCTCAGCTTAAAGGTGTTCCAGAGTAGGCCTACCATAAGAGGTGGGTTTTTTTGTCAAAAATTGTGCAGTTTCCAGTTACGTTTGAGTTTACTTCGTATGTATACCTACGATTCCAAATTTTATCTTGTAATTTACCGGGATTTGATTCTACAACCTGCCATTCCTGGATACCTCAGCATCCCAAATGGCTTCAGTGGGCCTTGTTTGTTTTGCCTTTTCTTGGGTTTCCCATATAGGGTATCTACAGTATGTACATGTATAAGCACCTTTTGAGATTATTTTGGCGGATGTAATAATGTTCACGCAATTCTTATTTTGCGTATTAAACATAGTTTAATTAACTATACCGTTATAAAGCAGTTTTCGACGTGCATGTCAGTACGCAGTTTTCGAGTTATTTTGCGAAAAAAAACAAAACGATATGGAGAAGTATGCAACACATTGCCACGGTATCCCCGCCTATTGTACATGTATGTATACTAAATATTTGGCTCATTTTGGGCAGTTTCATAATAGTTAGTAGAAAAAAGGCTGGAATTTCATAGGAGCATCGCTGCCACCATCGTTATTAAGCTCGCATATATAAGTACGCCATTAAGGTACCCTGCGCGTCGTCATTTAATGTTACTGGATTCATTAAAACACCGGTGCCACGCCTGTGTTTATAGAGTGGGGGATGAACGGAGGGACAAAATAGACGTGTTTACTCACGACATTCTATGGGATTGGTTGAACGCCTGAATGATGAGATAGGGGGGGGGTGTTTTTGCTGCAAAAAAAAATGGTGGATCTAGTAACGTGGAATAGTCCATTAGGGAACTCAGAGACGCGCTGAATTCTGCTCGATTTGGGTACAGTTAGGCGATTATCACGAATATGAGAAATTTATTTGGAAAAGTCAAGCCACGTGACTATTTTATTCGATCAAAACCTTCAGAGCGGATTTTCCCCCCTATACTTTCCTATGCTTGACGCTTAATTGGATCGTGTCATCGCATAATTCGATCAAATTGCCACGTATCTACGTAACGCAAACGCGCTAAACAAGTTTGAGCCACTTTCGTAGAAGCACGGACACGTTTGTACAAGGCACATGCGTGCATCTAAGCATCCAATCAATCCATCACCGGCTGTAGGTCTACTCGGACGGATTTCACCGCGCTATTTAGAAAATGAAGTTTCAGCCGTTGCATCATCAAACACTACTTATAACTTATTTTAAAACAAATATTTGAAACGTAACGTAAATGCATATATACAGGCCTACGATTAAATAGTTGTATATTTGAAACACCGAGCAAATTATTTTGATAAGATGAATGGGTACTTATCGGTTATATCGACTACCGACCCCGGAAAGCATAGAAGCTATGCAGGGAAACGTAACCTAAACTGGTAACAATATATTTATATTCAACTATTTGATTTTCGATAGTTGAATTTAAATATATTGTTACCAGTTTAGGTTAGGTTAGGTTAGCGGGGGTGTGGGGGTGTGGGGCTGCAGGCCAACACTGTTGGGGGCCTGTTGGAGGGGGGGGGTTGGGGGCGGAGCCCCCATTTAGGTAAAAAAAACCATTGGAAATCACATTTTACGCACTGTTACTGACGTTTCCCTGCATATGCTTTCCGGGGTCGGTAGTCGATGTAACCGATAAGTACCGATGAATGTTTAGCGTGTTTTTTGACATTCATCGCTTATATCGATCAAAATCGCTGAAACCAACGTGATGTAATTAAGCGGCTTTCACTGTATCATATAATGACAAGCCAATGTACTGTATTTTTGCTTGTTGCAAAATTCTGTGCCCTGGTCGGTGCGGATGCCGCGAACCTTGGAGCCTCTCTACCCCTCCACCTCTCCATCGTTGCGATGTACTGGTCGATGTGGTCGAAGCAGAGCCGTGCTTAGGGGTGTGCGAAGTGTGCGGCCGCACAGGGCCACCACGAAGGGGGGCCACCATTATTTCCCAAAAAAAAAACAGGCTGAGCAAAAAAAAAGGGGGCCCACTAATTTTTACTTCGCCCAGGGCCACCAAACCCCTAAGCACGGCCCTGGTTGAAGACGTTGGTTTTAGCGGCCATGGGATAGACCGTGACCCATCTGGTCCCCTCCTCGCACAAGGTACGGTACTTGTTAGTATCGTGCGTTACTTTTTATTTTCTTCCCTAACACGAGTTTGGTTTTGGGTGCCCCCCTGTATCGTTATCATGCATTTGTCGCGCGAGTGCAGCATGATAGTCGCGAATTAATGCTAATTAATGATCGGTTGGTTTGAGCGAAGGAACAGCGGGAGAGTGAAGTAACAGACAGCCAAACAATAGGATACTTTTCTATGACGTTATTTGCCATACTTTCAAATAATAAATGGATTGCCGCGTATAGAGCGCTCCTCTTACGATAATTTTCATTGTTGGCACATTGTTTCTGCAACCTGCCTGCTTTTTGGACAAAATAAATTGCGCTCCTCAAAATTGCCAATAGCGCCATTATTATTTTCCAATTACGCTGCATTGGCGAAAAATGAACGATTTGTTCTGTTTTTTAAGGTGAGCGAGTGCTTCGAAGTACTTAAAAATCATCTTCGCGTCAGTGATTACACGCGTTAATTTAAAATGAACAGTAAAATACGTACATTGTTTGTAAATTCCCAAAGGTGGAAAGTAGTCTTCCCAACATTTGTTTTACGCCATCGTTAGCACGATTGGTTTTCTAAAATTAGTGCGTTTGGTTTCCAAAAATTAGAGTGAGTGGTCTCCCAAAAAAAATGTACAGCATTTGATTTCGAAAACTAGAGCATTTTTTTTTTTTAAACTACAGCGTTTGTTTTCCCAAAAGCAGAGCGATTGTTTTCCCAAAAAACTAGAGAATTAAAAAAATAGAGCATTTGTTTTCATAAACTAGAACTATTTTTCTCTCAAATCTTGAACAAAGTTTTTTTTTTAAATTGAACAATTGGTGCCCCAAAACAAAAACATCAAGTATATTTTCCCCAAAATTAAAACTTGTTTTCCTACAGCAAGAATATTGGGGCACCACGTACATGTATGTATACTGTACCATCGTTGCATCAGCTTTTCGATGACATCGAATCGATAATCTTAACGCGTACGAGTTTCGTGTTTATTACGTGTAAAATTAAAATAAGCGTGTCCACGACTCGCGTTTGAATATATACGAGCCATTCAAAATCTGATCAACTCTCTTGACCTAATTTCATTTCTCATACATGTAGATTTCTTCGAACGTTACCTTTAATTCACGCAAACGAATGTCAGAAAGCGCATACGAGCTAATGAATAATCAATAACCACTTTCTGGTTTTATCCAACTTTTTTTCCACATAAAAAAAAATTCAAAAATGTATATACGGATATATAAAAGCATTAAACGTTACGACTCGTAGAGTAATTACGATTGGCCCGAAACCTAAATGAAAAACTATTTCATTTTTTTATGTTTTATTTTTCCATCTTTCGACTGCGTGCGTCGAGGGCACAATTTCAATAATTAATGTACGTGTACGTCTAATAATTCGCTTTAGGTTCTATTTAGATAACTCTGAAATATGCATCTTGGAACTACACTTGTATATGACTATATTGGACTGGATTCGTATTTCGTCGTGGAGAGGAATAAATGACGAAGATTTCTGTTGGATATTTCAGGAAATCCTGTATATCTACGCAAGCTCGAAATCGGTTTTTGGGCAATGTGTCGTCGGAAAGTCCTTATTGTTTTTTTTTTGTTTTTTTTTCGTATATCTTATTGAGAAATGAATACGCTGGGGGAATTTTTGTTTCGTTAAGGATCCGCTAATGCGTGCCATGACCGATCTGCCTTTTGTTCTTTTTGAAAATGCTTGCTCTATTACCTCCAAACTCTCCCCAATTATATATTTACTTCTTTTTTCTTTGGATATACATTTCAGATAGTTGTTCTAATCTTAGGAAACCGGTTGTTGTAGTTTTGAGAAACAAGTTGTTGTAGTTTAGGGAAACTAATTGTTGTAGTTTTGGGAAACCAGTTGTTGCAGCTTTGGAAACAAGTTGTTGTAGTTTTGGGAAACAAGTTGTTGTAGTTTTGGGAAGCAAGTTGTCGTAGTTTTGGGAAGCAAGTTGTCGTAGTTTTGGTAAACAAGTTGTCGTAGTTTTAGTAAACAAGTTCTTGTAGGTTTGGGAAACAAGTTGTCGTAGTTTTGGGAAACAAGTTGTTGTAGTTTTGGGAAACAAGTTGTTGTAGTTTTGGGAAACAAGTTGTTGAAGTCTTGGGAAACAAGTTGTTGTAGTTTTGGGAAATCATTTGTTATATGTGTAGTTTTTAGGAAACCAGTTGTTCTACTTGTTTCGAGAAAATTATTTGTTCTAGTTCGGGGAAATAATTGTTACATTTTTTAAATGAAAAATTACTCCATTTCGAAAACGAGTGCTGTTCTAGTTTAAGGAAACCAGTTGTTCTTTCTTTAGGGAAATAATTATTCCAATTGTATTGGAAAGCTACTTTCTAGTTGCCCAAATTTTACACATACTGTACATATATTGACTTACGTTATGGGGAAACGAATCTGCTGGGGGAATTTTTGCATCGTTAAGGGTTCGCTAATGCGTTGCCGTTCAGCCTTTTGTTTTTTTCCAAAAAGCTAGCTCTAACGCCCCAAAGTCTTCCCAATTATACATCTTCGGATTCTTCCTTTCTTCTTCTTTTCCTTTTCCTTCTTCGGTCTCTTTAATGCACAATTTCTGTTTTAACGAGGCTCGGGATAAACATAAAAGACACGACTTCGGCAAACGGCGAAATTTGTTTCGGATATTATAATAACGACAACAACGATGAATGCCATTTATTGTAAGAACAACAACGAGAGCGCCGTTGGCCCTCGGGCTCAAAAGCAGACAAAAGTATAGAAAAGCATTTGAAATGAATCGTGTGCCGAACGTTCATTGAATCAACTTTTTTTTATATCTACTAAAAATGCGTGTATTTTGCATGAATAATTCGCGTTTCCACGCGCGTACTTTATTATTAGCGCTTAAGTCGAAACGGAAAAATATATACCGTATGTTCAACGATAGATATTTTATTCATCATCGACGAGTCAATATTGCTTTGTTATTGTAACGAAGCTATGTTGTATACGATATGTATACTGGAGGTACTTTTATCTCGTATTCTGACAGGCTCCGGAACTGATGATTCCGTAATACTTTTTATACAATATTTATATATTCAATAAAAAAAAATAAAACTAGTAGTTCGGCATGAAACTCATTCCATCTGAGAATTCATAAGCCATGGTACCCCCAGGAGATCGAGTCGAATACAAGTTTGCAAAATTGTCCACGATTTTTTAGAAAAAAGTTGCAACATTTTCAACGTTTTCCGAGGACAAAATTGCAAAATTTTCAACGTTTTCCGAGGACAAAATTGCAAAATTTTCAACGTTTTCCGAGGACAAAATTGCAAAATTTTTAACGTTTTCCGAGGTCAAAATTGCAAAATTCTCCACGTTTTCTACATTTTCTGAATATAAATTTGTAAAATATTCTAAAATATTTTTCAAAAAGGTTTTACTGTGTTTATTTAATGAAATATTTCAATTTTTGTCAATCATCCTTGTCAGGGAGATTGTTTTAAAACCTGGAAACGCGATCAGGGATGTTGAAAATAATTTTTTTTGTGGAACCCTGTATTGAAAATTGAATTAAGTCGCAATTAATTATAATTTATGCTAAGATAATAAACATATTATGTATTTTTTATTATTTGAATTTCACTGAATTTTGTATAGGTTCGCGATAGATTATTATTTTTAATCGAATTACTTGCATTAGTATTTATTTAAATTATTTTAAACAACATAAATTATGTTAAATTTGAATTGACTTTTAATGTTTTTTCTTAAATGTTAATTCACCTGCATTTCTTTTATTAAATTTGAGTTCAATTGCATTACTTTTTTAAGTTGATTTGGGCTTGAAGATGATATTTACGATCGATTTTAGAATTTCTACGATTACTAATTCAGAATTGACTTGTTGAAACATTTAAATTTTGTCGAAAAATATTAGTCACGAGGAAAAGTTAAGGGATAGTCCTTCCTTCATTCGGTTGGGGATTAAGTAATATTTTTCGAAAAATTTTCGCCTAAATAATGTCAGCGTTTTGTATTAAAACTCTAATAATATGTTCTTTTTCATTCTAGGTAAGTTCCCATTTATTCAAAAGTGACATCTTTAGAATGGCATGAATGAGTGCTATTAAAACACGTTTAATTATGATCTTTCTTAATCTGATTTCGTTGAATTGGCGCTATATTTTCCGACCAACTTTTCATATTTGTTGGAATGTTGTTTACGACTTACGAAAGTATGTTTAGCGGTGTACAATTTCCCTACCTCCTCGCTTTCCAAAATATTTTCTCTTGTTTACGCATAATAACTAACCCACTTAAAATATTTCTCATATCTTTCTTCGTCGATCGAGAAACCACATTTTGTTAGCCTTTTTCTAGACGTCTCGAACCATGGTTCGCAATTAAATTAACGATGTTGTCCAATTATAATAATGGCACGCGTGATATCCCATACACCGACTGTGCTTATTGATTTCGGGAATATCAAGTTGAGCTTCATTTCCCTATGTTTTGACTTAATTATGTTAGCCTTAGCGCTACTTTCGATCGTTCGTTTCGAAGATTTCGGACTACGACACGTTGATGAAATGCTGTGCTCCAAATGATGTATACCAAATACAGTTACTCTCTTAAGAAATGTGAGGTTCATTCGGGGTGATTCGGAAAAATTCCGCCATTTTTTTATCATAAAGATGCTTCGAAAAACCTCGACTAAAAATTGCGACCAGATCAACATTACTTGCCTTCGAGGAAGGTCAAGGTTCCATAGTGCAAAAGGTTCTTGAAGGAACCTCTTCGGAATGTCACACCACGCGTAAGCTGCATTCCCAAACGAGAAACTTTCATTGATGCGCGCAGTTCAATTCAATTCAATACCCCGCAGTCAGCACACACAGCGCCATGTGGCGGGGGAAGTCAATTAATCTCATTAAACGGACTAGTGATCCGCAACACGATGGACCCCAGCATCGTCCGTAAATTTGATTTCCCTCAGTTTGGGGCTAATCCGTTCCAATACCGGATACCAGTTTCTTTTCATATTTGAAAGAAAACGTTTGAAAATTGAAACGAATAAACGGATCGACTTCGTGAAACCTTGCAGAGTAACCACAGACCTGGAAAACTTGGAAAAGTCAGGGATCCTAAAAATGTCTAAAGAAGTCAGGGAAGAATGAATTATTTTAAAAAGTCAGGGAAATTCAGCGTATTCATGTTGTTGCATTCCAGAATTTTCCACTTTTTTCCGAGTACATAATTGCGAAAATGTCCACGTGTACAAATTTGCAAAAAAAATTCAACGTTTTCCGAATACATATTTGCAAAAAATTGCAACGTTTTCCGGGTAAAAATTTACGAAATTCTCTGCGTTTTCCGTGTAAAAATTTGCGAGCTTTTCCACGTTGAAAGATTGCAAATTTTCAAGTATGTCCACGTTTTCCGAGTATATACTTTTTTTTAAATTTTTCTATGTTAATTTGCAAAATTGTCAGTAGTAAATTTTTGACATTGTCATTGCTCAAAGAAATTGTTTTTAATCCTGAAAAAGTCAGGGAAGAATCAGGGATGTTGAATGAAATTTCTGTGGGGAACCCTGTAATAGTGCAGCTAAATAGCTATAAAGCTCAGTCTCCGTACAACTCTAGGGGTCGATGCCTAACTGTGAGGATAAAACTACGCCGAATATTCGAGATGGGATTGAGGGATAATATTAAGGAGTCTCTACTCGAGAAAATAAAAAACGCTCTACTCGGTGTGTCGTCGTATTTACGAACGAGGCATTTATCAAGGAGCAGCCATTGAATAAGCTGACAGATTGCTTATTTTGATAGACTCAACCATCCTTAGCGCATTAGGGACGAATGACAGCGCCACCCCATGGCATTTCGCCTTCAAATTCCCCGTCATTACAACAATGACATATTTGAAAACGTATGAATAACGAGCTCCTAAATTGATACCACCCCGAGCAAAGCAACGACGACGAAACATCTACCTGGAGAGTAGATTTATGCGGCGGAATGAAATCCTAACCGATATAAGAAACTACGAAAAGCCTACGGTGATCAACAACTCGTACACGCGCACGCCGACTATTAAAGTTTAAGGAAGTTTTAACGCTATACGGTAAAAGCCGCTTTATTCGATCACGATGGGTTATCCGGCGATTTTGATCGAAATAAGCGGCTGACCGAAATAGGCGGTGAACGTCAAAAACACGCTCGAAGATTGACCTTATACCAAAATAATTTGTTTTACGTTTTAACAGTACATATACTGAATCGTGTATATGTATTTACATCGGAAATTCATTCGTCGTAACTGAAAATTGATTATATTCAATTCAATTTCAATTCAATTCAATTCGGTACCCTACAGTCAGCAAATAAATGCCATGTGGTAGGGGGGATTGCCAGTTGCAGGAGGTTGACACTCCCGATATGGTAAACAAGAGGTTTCCAACCAATAACTAAACATCCTGAAGGTGCATGCTGTTCGAGTTCGTCTTAAACGAAGAAATTATCATTATTCGTCCATACCCTATAGGTTGGGACTGCAAATTCAAAAATTCGTATTAAGCGTGTTCGATGTATAGCCTACTAGGCATTAATAAATGAGCGTACGCCGGTGCTCGTAAAAATCCTGAATTTAGGCTACGAGTCTGCTGGATTTTGCTGAATTAATTGCCAGATTTGTTATGGTTTCTATACAAATTTCATTTTATTTTTTCTTTACGTTTCGGCTTACAATGCCTTCTTCAGGAGCTTCTATAATTCGATTACAAATAATTATTAAAAGATGTACCATTTTAAAAAAAAGGATTTTACTTTTACGTAAAATTACATGTACAATGTATGTTAATTTCAGTGCAGCCTAAGACTAAAGTTTAGGTACAAACAACGAACATATTGTTTAGGGGGAATTAACCTAGTTTTCTTTTTTCTGTTTTCTTTGTTGTGCTACTGTATCTTAGTCTGTCTTTCGGCTCTGTCCCCGGCTGGGGCATCCTTAGTGGTCAACTTGAGGAATTCCTCGGAACTGGTGCCCTGTCGTGTCGTTTGTTCTTCCGAATATCTTATTCTTTCGAAGGGGATATCCCCCGTTTCACTTCTCGGTAATCTTAATATTCCTCCTATAGGTCGGGCATTCATGAGCCTGTATAGGAAAATTATATATCATTCAGCGTTCGACTTGGGACGATTTATCATTCCCATTTTTCAAAAGAGATTTTTCATGGCAACGTAAGCGTGTCGGGCAGATTGACCGTACGTTACGCCAGTTATAGTTTTTCTTTTCTTTTCTTTTATTTTTTGCTTCGGGGCCTATCGAGCGCAACTATTGATATCATTTATTTAAGGCTAGCCAAATAGATTTTTTTCCTTTCATTTTCATTCCCTTTTGAAATATCTGCCCGTGTGTATAAATCAGTTTTGCCCCAATAAGTCAACAAGTGCGGCTCAACTAGATTGATGAGCGTCGACTTCACGCTGCTATCGCCACCTACACGCACCAGTTGACGTTACAGCGCCGTGACGTTGATGCAAAATTAAACAGGTTTTTTCCCATTTTCACGACGGATGTATAAAGAAGAGCTGTATGTATGTATGTGGCTTAGTGCGCGAAAAGTGTTTCCATGAAGCACCTTTGCTTAAGTGGTACGGGGGCACTTCATGCATATATCAGGGTAGCCACCCGTCAGGGAAGTCGAGGAAAAGTCAGGGTGAGAAAAGTGGTCGTGGAAGTCATGGAAATTTGTGAGTGGTCAGGGAAATTTTCCAAAATAAAAGCAAAATGCTATCCATGCACTGTCTGCTAGCAGCTCCATCCCCGATCCTCTTCAGCTAGACTCGTAAAAAAATCTAGTATTTTGCCAAGCTTCTCATTGCAATAGTAATTTTATTTGTCATTATGACAAAAAAAAATTAATACGCATTAACGAGTAAGTTTTGGTCAGGGAATTTTGAATTTTATTCAGGGAAAAGTCAGGGAAAATAAATTGTGTGGACCTTACCTTACACCACATTGCAACCCGCCATTACAGCGGGAGCTTCGGTGCTGGGCTAATCTCTTTTCACTCGCAGTTACTCAGAGAATCCTTGTTAGTTTCTTTTCCTCCGCTTACTAATATGCTTAAATTCAGCGGGTGTTCACGACTGATCCGAGGTCGAGGTATGAAAACACACGCGAAGAGTACAATCTGGGAAGAAGCAAGTCTGGCGGCTACCCGCTGCACCAAATCATGTCGCACAAGCTCTCACCACTAGGCGCGGGGGACGCCCCGAAAAAAATTTCGGGGCCTGCCGACGCTTTGCAGTTCCTGCGAGGCCACTGACGGCACAGACGGACCAAATAACATACGCGCACTTACGCCTCCAACGGAGTACTGGCTCATATGCGGCTTGTCTTCCCGATCCGACTCCATCGTGTACAGCGTGGCTACGGGGCAGTTAATCCATAACGAAGAAGGAAGGTCCTCAACCACAGCG
>JAQGBX010001827.1:0-22883 GCA_034698745.1 Megaphyllum sjaelandicum | reverse complement strand
AGGGACACTCCAATGTGCGGAGTGATAACTGACCACGCCCAATAACCCTAAACAGGGTAACACCCGAGTATCTTATTGGCTTCCATGTTTATGGCGGAAAGGTGTGGCTTCAGCTTTAGTAATCACACACCGCACCACCCTTTAGCACCACAGTATACGAGACCGCATTGTGATCTTGGCGTATAAAGTCATGAGCGACGTACCGCTGTCCATACCACGTGCTTTTTTCTCCATTGAATCATTTGCGCCGTATTAAAAATTAGGAGGACGTACGTTAATTAATTGACACTTGTAAGTATATCCTACTTGCCGCAGTTTCCATTTCAAACAATTTAAGTGTTTATAATGAGTCGACGTTTCCATTAGTCGCAAAACCAGTTGTGACAATCATAATTACACGCTATTTTACTTTGTTGATGATCATCTTGGAAATTATATTTCACGTATGTTCTCAGTATGTATACGTATTGCGCATCCACCATCGTCAGATTCATTATCATAGCATGAACATCTTGGGCCTCAAGTGGTCGGAATTCATATTAATATTAATAAAGGTCGTGTATACTCCTTTATTAATTATCATAGCATAAAACCTCTTGCTGCTCCAATCATTGGTCTCCAATCTATTTGTTTGTTTTGATGTTCTCAAGGTTTCTTTCAATGAACTTAAAACACGTTCGTGTTACGCCGTTTTAGTACTTGATATAAACGGTCTCAGAATTGTTGTTCTATTTTGCAGCATATACGTTTGATTAGAAATCAGGAGCGCAAATATTGAAGTTTACGTTAAAATTTTATCATCAACTGTAAATAAGTCACGATATTTTAGGACTGACTGGATAAATACTATTTGAAAATGAAGAAGGAGCGAGCAGACGGAAGAAATGAACTCCAGTTTATTGGATAACTCCCATTTTCAGGAGTTGTTTAGAGACGTAATCTGTGAGGACGAGCGTAAGGCAGATAAGCGTTGATATCACATCACAGAATTGCGACCAATTAGAAGCCGCGTTCTTGAGGTTCAAATACAGCAGTAAGCTAGACAAGAGAAGTAACTAGGCGACCTGGCAACTGTGGTACAAGGTGCACGCATGTTATTAGTTTATGGTGGAGTGCAGAAGAATTTAGTTGGGAATACAAAGCCTCAGCCATGAGTCCAAGCAACTTTGTTGCCTGCCTCTTGCTCATGGTGCTTACACAGCAAGCCTGTGGCGCCTCGTTCCCTCACCTGCAGAAATTACGAACCAACTTGAAGACCAGTCCATCTGAGCAGGCAGCCACCGTGATCGCCATGATCAGCCGCCTCCTGCCACCAGAGCGCACCGGCCTCTTCTTGGTGACCGTGGACCCCAGCATCGCTGAACCGGATGGCCGCGATGCCTTCGTGTTGGCAGCTGCAGACGACCAGATCCACATCACCGGAAGCAGTGGCGTTGCCGCTGCCTGGGGCTTCCAGTACTATGTGAAGAAGTATTGCGGCGCCCACTTCTCCTGGTCAGGTGACCAGGTGACGCTGCCGGCATCGCCACCAATGCCTGAGACCCCAGAGCGTGTGGTCGCCAATGACTTATTCTGCTACTACCAAAATGTATGTACGGTGAGCTACTCTTTTGTGTGGTGGGACTGGGAGCGTTGGGAGCGTGAGTTGGATTGGATGGCGCTTAATGGCATAAACCTCCCATTGGCATTTGGAGGCCAAGAGGAGATCCTGCGCCGCATCTACTTACGGCTCAACTTTACACAGGCCGACCTCGACGCTTTCTTTGCTGGACCAGCCTTCGAAGCCTGGGGCCGCATGGGCAACCTGGACGCTTGGGGCGGCCCCATCCCAGAAGCCTACTACCAAACTGGGCTGCAGCTACAGCACCGTGTGCTGGAGCGTATGCGCAACTTTGGCATGACCCCCGTGCTACCTTGCTTTGCAGGCCACGTCCCTTCTGCTGTGACGACCTTATACCCAGAGGCCAACGTGACCAGACTGGGATCCTGGAATGGCTTTGCTGGCACCTACTTGCTGGACAGTGCTGACCCTCTCTTCACCACGATTGGCTCCGCCCTGCTACGCGAAATAGCTTCCGAATTTGGCGTTGATCACATCTACAACTGTGACACTTTCAACGAGATGACGCCGCCCTCCGATGACCCCGCCTACGTGGCCGGCGTCGGGGCTGCCGTCTATGGCGCCATGACCGCTGCCGACCCTGACGCCGTGTGGCTCATGCAGGGATGGCTCTTTCAGGAATCGTACTGGACGCCGGAGCGCGTGCGTGCTCTGGTCACCTCAGTGCCGCAAGGTCGTATGCTAGTGCTGGACCTACATTCGGACGTGTACCCTGTCTACCAGAACTTTGAATCTTACTACGGGCAGCCCTTCATTTGGTGCATGCTGCACAACTTTGGTGGCACCAAGGGTCTCTATGGCTCCTTGTCCACAATCAACCCTGGACCATTCGCTGGCCGGGCCTTCCCCAACAGCACCATGGTGGGCATCGGCCTGACACCGGAAGGCATCGAGCAGAATGACGTCATGTACGAGTTCATGAATGAGATGGCGTGGCGTCAGCAGCCTGTCGACGACCTGGACTCCTGGGCAAGCGACTATGCTGCGAGGCGCTATGCTGGTCGCAGCTCTGACGTTGAGGATGGCTGGCACCGCCTCTTTGACTCTGTCTACAATTGCACGGACACCAGCTACCATGGCCAGTTCATAATGGTGAGCCGGCCTAGCCTGACACTCTTGCCGTCCAGGTGCTACGACGCCGCACTGCTCCTGCAAGCTTGGGATGGCTTCCTGCTCGCTGCTGGGGGTACCGCGGTTGCTGGCAGCGACCTCTTCCAGCACGACTTGGTGGATGTTACTCGTGAGGCAATGACCGTGGGCTTTGATCAGCTCTATGCCGCCCTGTTGGACGCCTATGATGACATGGACGTCGCAACCTTTGAAGATGTTGGCTACCAGTTGCTCGACCTGCTGCTTGACACTGAACGGATCCTGGCCACCGATCGGCGCTTCCTACTAGGCGTGTGGCTGGGCACCGCTCGCAACCTGTCTACTAGTGGCGCGGAGGCTGCGCAGTACGAGTACAACGCCCGTAACCAGGTGACGCTGTGGGGTCCCAACGGGGAGATCATCGACTATGCCACCAAGATGTGGTCAGGCATCGTCATTGACTACTACCACCCAAGATGGCTGCTCTTTGAGCAGACACTCTATGAGCTCATTGGCAGTGATGATCCGTTCGACAACTCGTTATTTGACCAGAATGTCTTTGAGCAGGTTGAGGAACCATTCACTTTTGCCACAAAGGAGTACCCCACTGTACCCACCGGCGATCCCATCGCCATCGCCCAGGAGTTGTACGCCAAGTGGAGGGACCTATTTCGTCACTGGCCCATTCCGATCCCACGGCCAAAGAACCAGAAAACAGGGTCTAGCGGACAGACCTACAAGTTAAAGTGATTCTTTGTATGTCCTTGATTTCAAATGTTTGTACTTGTTCAAACTTTTTAAATTTTGACTTGCACTCTTGGTTTTAGAAATTTCATAAAGCTTGATTCCAGTGTATTGAGCTAAATGAGAGACGCTCTTATTGGCATTCTTTTCTTTGGTGATGATGTCCGTGCATTTAGTGCAGATACTTATTTAAATTTGGATGCATAGTATTGCTGTTCCTCCTATTGAAATTTGATCTGTATGAGTATTTGAATGAAATAAACGATACATGCAGTTATTTGAAAGTTATTTTTATTAGAGGTTGTTGAAGTAGATTACGCTTTAAAAATTAAAATGGAATAATGTGTAATAAAAGGTATCAAAGATATATGTAGACTTGAATATGACAAACCTCATCTTTACATTTCTGTGAGGAGAATAGCCGTCACTCCTTTCATATTGTTGGACCACGTGATGAAAATTCTTTAGAATTTTGAAGATAGCAGGTTATTAAATTTATAGAATGGATTTGCAATAAAGAAAGTGTGGCCTTATTGGTGACTTCTCTCGGCAAATTAAGGCAGCTGTGCTAATTTTACAGGCCTAATCCCTAAATGGTAAAAAATTGACCAAGCCAATTAATATCACCCACATGTTCTCTTATCATATTGGTATACATGTAGCCTATATATAAGCTAATTCATGTGATGTGTTGTGAGACGGTTTCATTTTTGCAAGCTATTTTTCATTTTTTTTTAAACTACTTCTCTCAGAGCATTCGACATGATATGCTTGCAGTACACAATGTATAATTTAAAATTTCACCCAGTTTTAAGTATATGTGACTGCTATACATTTTTGTATCATTAAGACATTTAATGTTTTAGTAGGAGCTGTTCACCAGCAGAAAGATGAACGGGCATGTCATCGAGGGTACCCCAATTGCGGTGGACTTCTGGAAGGTCCGGGAGTGCCCTCAAGTGAAACTGTTCTTCCTGTCTCATGTGCACGATGACCACATCAAGGGCCTCACGCCCTCTTGGCGACTTCCCATCTACACATCAGTAGTTTCAGCCAAGCTGCTCGCCCATTTTGTGAAGGTAAGACCACAGTTTTTTATTCCAGTATCTGCAGTAGTTCTAGTTGATGCTCTGCTGATTGTTAGTTTTGCTTGCTTCATTGTTTTAATGCTTGTGGTGTGGGAATGCATGTTGCAAGTAATTGCTTTGCTCAGAGGTGCCGGCGTAGCTGTTCGACTTTCTTTGCCTTTTTTCGTCAGATTGTTAACTGAAACGCTGCTTGCTTAGTATAACTGCTGTTGCACTGAGATGGCAAATGAAGATTTTGCACGGTAATCTATGATTGCATGATGTTGCCATCCAGAGGGTTAATAGACGTCAATCGAAATCAATCTTGATACTTTTTTTAAATCCTCAAGATTCCCCAAGCACTGTCAAGATCAAATTATGATTGTATTTAAATCTGAACCTACGTACGTTACAGCATTTCTTCAACATCCTAAAGTTTGACAAGGATTCCTTCCACTACTTCGGCTTTTAAAGTGTGTCTTTGCAATTCCTACAAGTTTCAAAGCATTTTTATCAAAATGCACATACCTAATCTTGGATTTCTTTTAAATTATCGTGATTCCACGTCTCGCCATATATTTACAGGGTGGCCACAGGTCAGGGCTGTCAGGGAAAAGTCAGGGGGAAAAAGTGGTCATAGAGCTAGCAGCTCCATCCCCAATCCTTTTCAGCTAGAATTGTAACAAAATCTACTGTTTTGCCAAGCTTCTTATTGCAGTTGTTATTTTATTTTTCATTAAGACAAAACAATTGATATGCATTAACGAGTAAGTTTTGGTCAGGGAATTTGGAATTTTAGTCAGGGAAAAGTCAGGGAAATTGAAAATTTTGTGGCCAACCTAAATTTTATTAAATGCTTTAAGGCATGGTAGTTACTGAGTACACGGATTAAAAAATGCCAGACAATTGTACATTTGGCATTATAACTGCATAAGCACGAAAAAAAGCTCTTAAAGTTGTCAATAAACTATCAAGTTGATATCATATTATCTTTGCACGTTTTCCAGATTACTGATATCACCTTTAACCATGTTGACTTTAATCACAAGTGAGGTTTTTGCCATTTCTAAAGGTCAACAAAGGTTAACTCGGTTATTAATTCCCAGAATTTACATAAGCGACCTCTACATTGGAGGAAACATAGAGGAACTTTTTGTTGCTAATTTCTGCCAGTTGTTTACATGTATTTTACATAATTTTGTTGCATAAATTGTTGCTAACATTGTTTACATAAGCTTGTTTCCAGGAACACATGACAGTCAATTAGCAACAGAAAGTCCCTCTATATTTCCTCTAATGCTGGTGTAGCTTAAGATTCGTGGTTTCTGTAACCGGAAAATTAGCTGTTAGAAAGAATTTGACTAGAGAAATGGAACAGTATATTTCTAAGATATGTATAGAAATTTGTGGGTTTGCAAAGAACCAGCTTTCTGCCGTAAAATATACTTGTACTGTATATACAATTTTCCAGATTTCTTATGACACATTTATCAATATGGCTATCGCCAAGATCAAATAAAAACTCTTGATAATTGGACATGTAAACGAAAGAATTTCTTTTTCTGCTGTTAATGGTAGCTCATGATTACCTCAAAGACGTTTCAGCCTACATAACATCTTGGGATTTATGAATATAATACTTCAAATTGAGAATGATTCTTAGGTCAGTCGAAAAGCAAGTGCGGCTGTACCATTTATCCCTTCCTGCACGTGCCATGCTAGTTTTACCCTTGTCGCTTGCTTAAGCTTTAGCTTTGGTAGTTTGTCGCATGCCCCACATTGCTCAAAGTCATTGCATGTTAGGTAGGCTACTTTAACAAGGTCTTCTCTGTATTTTGCTGTGAGCAGGTCCCTGTCCACTTGGTCAAGTCGCTGGAATTAGGAACATGTCACCTGATCCCCTTGGGCGAGATGGGGGAAGAGAGCATGTCCGTCACCCTTATCGATGCCCAGCACTGCCCAGGGGCGGTCATGTTCCTCTTTGAGGGTTACTTTGGGACCTTCCTCTACACAGGCGATTTCCGTTACGATCATGCCATGGCGAACGATTCGGTTTTCTCTACCTTCCCAACCATTGACAGGCTATACATGGACAACACCTACTGCTCGCCGAGTTGCAGTCACCCAGCTCGTGAGCTGGTGACCGAGAAAATCCTGGAGACGATCCAGAGCCACCCACCCAACACCCAGGTGCTTTTCGGACTCACTCGAGTCGGCAAGGAGGATCTCCTGGTGAAGATAGCTCAGAAACTAAAGGAGTGGATCATCGTAAGCCCGGAGACCTACACAAAGATGCAAATCTTGGAGATGTCCGACGTTTTCACTGTGGACGATGCTGGAAGCCGCATCCGTGTCTTGCCATTCCACATACTTAATAAGCCCAACTTCCAATACCAAAAAACGGGCGATGAGCCATTCATAATTATCTTGCCTTCTTCCATTATGGGAAGTGAATTTAGGCCGCCCTATGGTCCAAACAAGAACATCTATTCCATGCCCTACTCAAATCACTCCTCCTTCCCAGAACTGACTGCCTTTGTGTCGAAGATCAGGCCACGCTGCATCATCCCCATTGTCACAGACAAGGAAGCACGCACTGACATGTCCGCCTTCGACAACCTGCTGGAAGCTTCGCCCTACAAACCATTCCGTACGCCGCCCTGCGTGGAGAATTGGCACGTGACCGGAAAGGGCAGCAAGCCTATGCTTACACAGAAGAGAAAGCGAACTGGCTTGCCTAAAATTACCAAGGGTGTTTCGTTCATCGACGAAAATTCGTCCGAATCCAAGTTGAGTGGCAAGGACCGTGATAGGCCAAAGGGTGACGTGTCTAAGTCTCCTTCGAAACATGTCCGTGGGGACAGCATCTGTGATTCGGATTATGATTCGGATTCTGACATCTTTGATATCTTGAAAAAGCTGAAGCCGCAGTCAGTTTGTGAGGAAGGGGATCTCAAGATTCTAAATGAGAGCAGCATTTCCTTTACACCGGTTGAAGATCCAATGACTATTGGAACAAAGCCTGGAACCGAAATCTCTGGCAATAATAATTGTACTCAAATAGAGTCTAAGATTGATGAATTGGACACTGCTGCTGCCGTTTCAAAAGTATTGGTAGATGCCTATGCTCTCTCAGATACAAACCTGGAGCCAGAATCTAATCATGAGATTCTCTTATCTAAAAAGGTTTGTGAAGTGGACTTGACGGTTACTGACTCTAGTGATGAATCTTTCAACAAACCGTCATTGTCTGTAACTGAGACTTTGGGCTGCCAAGTCTCTGCCTCTGATGCGTCGTCCCTGAAAGAATGTAAAATGGATTTTACTGTTGCTGACTCTGCTGAAAAGATGGTTACCGATAACAGTGACTCTCTGCCCTCTCAGGAAATTAGCCATGAGCTCATAACCGAATCTCTAAACTGTTCAAATTCTGCCAGCGTAGAAGCCAAAGAGAATGTTGGTGAAATCGTCTCAAGCCACACTCTTGGGTCTGATCCACTGTTTTTCAGTCAGACGACCAACGAGGAAGAACTTAACGACACCACCAGCCAGGAAGAAGTGATCGTCACGACCAGCCAGGAAGAAATTAACGTCATATCCAGCCAGGAAGAACTGAATGACATGAGCAGCCAGGAAGAACTGAATGTTACAACCAGCCAGAAAGAACCGAACGACACGACCAGCCAGGAAGAACAGAACGACACTATCAGCCAGAAAGAATTGAACGACACGGCCAGTCAGGAAGAATTGAACGACACGACCTGTCGGGAAGAATTGAACGACTCGACCAGTCAGGAAAATTTAAACGAGACGACCAGTCAGGAAGAATTAAACGACACGACCAGTCAGGAAGAATTGAACGACACGACCAGTCAGGAAGAATTGAACGACACGACCAGTCAGGAAGAACTTAACGGCACTGCTTTAAGGCTAATTAACCCGTGTGAGCCTAGGGAAAACAAAATCGAGGAGACAGTTAAAAAAAACAGCCTCCACCACCATGAAAAAGAAAATCGTTGTGATGTGGTGATGGAACCAGGGATGTTAGTTGAGCCCAACAGTTACGCCGATGGTAGGCCTAAGCCATGTGTGGATTTAGAATCCAAAGAGACTGGAATTACCTTTAAGGATGTAGTTTACAAACCTAATAGTGGGAACGGGGACAATACCTATTCAGCTTGCGGGTGTCAAGAAAAATGGAAGCTAGAAGAAACTCTTCAGAAGGTAATGGCTTTCGCTAGAGGAGAGCCCTTCCGACCTTTCAATTATCCAGATGATCACGTCTGCTTGCTGTGATGGAAGTGGACCATATTTCATTGAACTTCTTATGGTGCTACATGGTAGTCAGTAACTTTAAGGGCAAAGAAAGGAAACATCTTCAAGGGCAAAGAAAAGTAATTACTTGGATGTGGCTCTCCACTACTGGCCATATTTCAACACTTTTTCCAGGACAAGACAGTGCTTAACGCTGTTCTATTTATTGTAATACTGTTATTGCTATTTTAATGAAGTATACTTTGAATTGGCATTTTTGGAAACATTTTCGAAAAAACAATGTTTCATGATTTTGAGTAATTTTAATTGCTTAGTTATAATTGAAATTATCCTGACTTCATTAATTTAGTCGTGTGATTTGGCACAGTTGAATTAATGAATGAGGTCGGTACAGGATTTTGTTACTTTGACAATTGATTGTTGCATAAATTTCAGAAGCAGATTAGTCGACATACTGTAAGTGTTCAAATTTTTTAACAAGCATCTTGCTGGGTTTTGTAATAGATGCACATGAGTGTTAGAATGGGACTTGGTATTTTTTTTTAAATCAACACTACTATCTGTTTAGATGATTTTCCAGTTTAATATATAATTTGATTTGATGTACTTTACCATTGAGGCATTTTTAATAAAATGTGTTCCTTTGTAATGGATTTTTAATAAATATTTTTGTTTTCCACGTGAAATTAAAACATTTACAAAATGGTGACGTGTTAATCTCCCCCCAGAGAAGCTTGTAAAACCTCTGCAGTTTGTTTTGATTAGAGATCAGGGAAATAATTAACAGCAAATTGGCCGAGTGGGTAGCATTCTCGGCTTGCATTCGCTAGACGCGGGTTCAATTCCTGGATCAGATAGCTGATCTGGGAATCCCCTAAAAGGCTAATGCTGGGATGCGTCCTATATTATATCGGCCATAACCATATTCCTTTCTCTTCCACCTCGTTACGATTCCAACCCGGGAAAATAATTTAATTGTGATGTTGGATTCCATCATGACCAAACTGTTTAGTCTGATTTAATTTGTATTATGTTCTCCCCTGCCAAATGGTACTGTATGTACTGACTGCGTGGTAAAGAATAGAATAGAACCTATGCTTTATTGGGATACTTGGATAATGAATATTTTCATTCTGTAGAACTTTGTAATAACTTCTGCGTAAGCATGAAGAAACATTGAAATTTTTAAAGGCATTATGGCCACGTAGAATATTACATTGTTATATCACCATAATAACAATGTTTTCAGGAACATTGCTGTTTTGTATAACTGAATCGAAGATGTCCAAGTAGTGTTAATAAATGGGAAATCAAATAAATGGTAGCCTATTTAAACCATGGTACATATATTTGATTCACAAAACTGAACATTTTTCAGTTTTACTGCATTTCTATAATTTCCATTGTTTGTGGAAGGCGCTAATCAGTAAGTTTCGAACAAATATTTATTTCATTTCCAAACTTTTCAATTTTCACTTTCAAAACCTGTTGCGAAAAATAACTTTCAGAGCTAGTGCTGACACTAAGGACTCCAATCCAGTTTTTTGGTGTTGCTCAGGTACAAACCATCATAGGTTGCTGAAAAAAAAGCGAGGAGAAGTGTTTCAACTAAGTACAGCACATAACTAGTTAGGATTCAGCACATCAATGCTCACCTTTCCAACTTCCGACGGTTTTGGTAATTGTTGGGTCTGTTTGGACAAGCCCAGCAATAACCTGACTAGACACAAATTGACCAGCACTTTGGGCCTCGCTCAGCTCTGCTTCTGTGCTGACCAACCACGTTTTGCAGTCCATTGACTTGAATAGCGTGGAGTTTTTGTCATCCCTGGCGAATGTTTGGCCGTTGGTGCTATCGTAACCGATGATATTGTTGATGTAGCTTGGCAAGACTGGAAAATATAACCAGTTTGTGTCATGGCGTAGCCCAAAATTTCCATCCTATGACTGCATGCACTTACTTTTCCAAGAAGCTCCATCGCTCGAACAGAAGCATCCTAGTTTCCATCTATCAAAAAAAATTTTTTTTTTAAATATTAGACGAGCATCTTAAATGATTCTTGCTCTTCTTACAAAACGTTACATTCTAAAAAGCCGCTTCCTACATTACATGTACTTAAAATTGGTAAACTTGATTGTGAAGTGATACGAAACTTGATGGCAGGGTAAGAAACAAATGTTCAGAGGATACTAAACAATTGTCACAAAAAAGATTTTGCAGAAGACGATGATCAAGCATTTGATTCAATGCTTATCAAAACATACTTGTTTTTTTTACAGAATTCTTCTGAATTGAATGTTACTATACAATTTGAGGTTAATTTTAAACTAAACTGACAACGATGTAGATAATTGTTCCATTGTTATTTAACATACGTTGTTGGCAGAATGTCACAGGCATAGACAGCTTCATTGCCAGTGTCCACGGAAACGTGCCTGTATCGGGTTACTGAAATGGGAAATAAAATGTAAGCCAAACAATGGTAACCATGAATAAAAAAAACCATTCGATAATATTGATATTCGCTTACCATCATCACTAGCTATGATTGGTTGGCTGACACCAACACAGGCATCTGGGAACAAAATATTTTTTGAGCATCAGCGAGTTATGATTTGATATTTCTACAAAAATAAGGAGTCTTGCCTTTCTGTGCAACACCAGTGCTCAACACACAGCCGTAGAACTCCACTTTGATACCCAAGTACTTTGTGTCCTTGTTTTCTGGCTCGTCCGTCTCGTTGATCACAATCCTCAACATCCGCCCTTCAAACGGCGTTGCCAGATCCATCAGTGCTGTGCCCCCAGTGTAATTCAAGCTCGATTCCTGCAACACAATAATGCAATGTAACTTTTAATGATAAATCTTGGCGGTCAGTTTTGGATCATGGATTAGGATGGAAACTGGAGTACCTTGTGGCCGTCATGCCAATGCGCCCCCATGTCGCTGTACTGCAGGATGATTGAAGTTGCAGCACGGCAGCAAGGATCCTTCTGGAATGCAATCTTTGCAACTCTGGTTCGGTTGCCAAAGTCCACCTGCAGAAAGTCCTTGAAGCTGTTGTCACGCAGGGCTGGCTTCCAGGCTATGGAAATGATAATGAGATTTGGTACCGGTGTTTTGAGAATGCAGGACAGGAAACATTCGGGTCCATAATGCAGTTGCCTCAAATTTCCGTTATACTTTTTTTTTAAAAAAAAAAGCTTTTTTTGTGTTTTTTTTCAGAGTTAGTTTTCGTCAATCCAAAGATAATTTTTTTTAATCAAAATTGGTTCTAATGATTTAGGTGGAAACTAACGGCTTCTTTGTTAGTATGCTGCGATACCTCTAGCCTCACCTATTCCTGATGGTGTTCCCAATCTGGCCTTATCGGGGCCGTGCTCAACGCTGACTACGGTAGACGCAGATAGTTGGCAATCTTGGATTGCACCGCTCTCCATTCCAAGGGGCTCATGGCATCCTTGACAGGAAGGACAAGCACCGGATTGTTATCATTTTTCAATTTAGAAACACGATTCGTTTCGGCACGTGCAATACCTTCACCAACTATTCCAAAGACGATGTAAAATCCTTTGCCCGTGAACATGGGATCATCGGTTGGCGGATATCGGGCGCCACCAATGGTGTGTCCAGTAATCTTGGTCATGATCCTCCCAATGGATGTGGCGTTGATCATGCCGGCAGTCGGTCCTCTTATGTCATAAGGATCAACTGTCAAGGTGAAGTTGATTTCAAAATAATCCGAAAACAGGAACGCCTCCATTATCTGGAAGACAGGACATGCTGACATTTAGAATAAATAATTGCGTTTTAGTTGCTAGCAAGGTGATGCGCGCACAGCACAATGCATACCTGAAGGGTTACCATAGATCCATAAACTTCTTTTACAGTGGTATTGGCTACCAAGCTGCCAGAATAATTCATGTACTTTGGAATGTACAACCGCACCCCTGTTTCGGTTGGCTCCGCCCTTGATGTCTCTGAATGTTGTAGCCTAAGGCCCACGTTGACAACCTCACTGAATATGAACGAAATGGAAATCAGAAGATATATATTGTATCACACATGAATTAGCTTATGAGTAATTCCCAACGGTGAGTTGCATCAGTACCCCCAATCCATTCATATATGCATTCGGTATAAACATTTTCCTCTAAAATGAAATATGGCTAATTAGTTTCTGAAACATACTTAGTGCGAAATAGTTTTGGGTTGAGGACTGTCGCTTCTGCTTTGATGTCTGGCTTCTCAGTGCCATTGCGCACAACGGTTATCATCTGGGTTTCTGCGCTGACGTAGCCACTATCTGCTGCCTCAACAGTGAAATTCATAGGAAATTGGGAGTCGGGAGTGGCTTGGGGATGATCGCCCATCAGGAATTGCACTGAGATAGTGAATTGGTCGTCATATGATCGGTTAAAACCTTGCCGATACGTGAAGCCTGGGAGATGACAGAAATAGAAATTAATCTTTCCAAAACCTACTAAATTGCATAGTGCAATGGATATTGATCTACATAAATAGTCCTACCTGTGTTCCTGACATAACCGAAATCGACCTGCAGCTGGTCCTTTTGTGACGTGGTCACAGAGGAGGAATTTGTTGGATCGACATCGAAGTACGTGTAATTTTTGACACAAGCCACGTTGATTCCTGCTGCCTTAACCTTGATTCCGAGTATGGTCATTACAGCACGTCCACTGATGGACGCAGCTAGTGCCGTGAACAGAATTGGGATGTTGGAATCTCGGGGAATTGTAATGTTGACATCAACCCATGTTTTGAGACCGACCGGTGCCAAAACACTGTCGTTGACAAGGGCAGTTGTAAAGTTCTGAAAGCAAAACGGTTAAAACATGATCGACCATCCTTTAGCAATATGCTTTTGCAGAAAGTAGTGACAGATTCAATATTTACTCACCTCTGATGATATTGGCAGTTTCGAATTAACGCTCGTTAACAACAAAGTTTGTGTGGGCACGATGACACTTCCCACAGTAGCAGAAGCCTCCACCGTGATTGTCCCCACGAACTTCGGGTCCAAAATGTTCAGGCCAACCTCAATTCTCAACTAAACACACCAAATAAATTAAATTCCAAAGAGCTTTGCAGTGCTGAAACCCCTAATTTACCCACCCAATTTTCTGAAGTATCGTTGATGATCCCAATTTGGCACACCTCGCCGAGCATCATCGTTAGGCTGTTGGAACAGTTCTCACCACTAAAGAATGGAAAAGATGAATCTGCGTGAAATTGGGGACGCAGAGATAAAGTACAGTTTTGACAAATTCAGCAAGAATTTGCAACGTCCGAGATAAGAGAGTAAACATTATTGGTGCTCGAGCACTGTCATGGTTTCTATGACAAGAAATAATTTTCTTACGCTATTCTGTCTACTGTTGGCAAGACACTCGACGAATTCAGACATGGCAGGTTTTTGCCCACCTTCGTGATGGCGGCAGAACAAAACCCAAAGTCATTGGCAGCAATGTTCGGGTTCACGAAGTCGATTGACACTTCAGCAAAAGTTCCTGCAGGAATCTAAGTGCACGAAAAAAGCTCTGCCAGTTGAAGTGACAGTATCAACACAACGTCAAAATGTTTGTACAACCAGTCACCAAATAGGCAAGTCATGATGTCACGGAATGCTAAACTGATCATCCAGACTTACCTTTTTGAAATGTTCGTTTAATTGTTACTTACCTCCAAATCATAAATGATGACTTTAGTGAGGTTCACGTGAATGTCCATGGCGCCGTTGAAAGTGATTAGCGTGACATTAGGTGTGCTCGTTGATTCCTTCAAGAAGATAAGAAGTTGGAATCATTGGAAATGCCATGCACACACAACTAATGAGAGTGTTTCAATTTTGAGTTTTCCAAGAGATAATATGTCAACAAATGCGTAGAAACGCTCTGTAATGCTAAAATGTCTTAGCGCTATACCATTGGTACTTCAGTTGATACTGGAATTATGATTGGAGTTACAGTGCCTTTTACTGCTCCGACGTCCAGCTGGTATTTTAATGTCAGATTTCCGGTTGCAGTTTGCCCCACCTTGACTGCCACTCCAATAACGATGGTGTTTGGATCAAGGACCGATGTCTGGCTGAAGGAGTCGTTTCCTGCAAAGAGGTCAGTCGTTGGGATCATTGTTCATTGATCATTGGGAAAAAATGCTACATTTAGCATCTTTGATCTCGGCAATAATGATCTGACCTAAGTTGGACAAGAAGCCAAAGTCCAGAATAGCGGTGCGGCTCGATTTCAACGTGCTGTCATATGCGTCGTAGTTGATCAACGTATTGGCCAAACGACTTGTGTTGCCAGGCCACAGGTAGGGGTCCACGCAAGGGAAGTTGTAACCGAGGTAGAGGATGAACACCTGGCAGATGCCAAGATTCATAGCGGCGTCAGACGTCAGTGTCAGCATGTATTTGGACCTGGTCAACGGTGGGACTTTGATGTTGAGCAGGACCATTGCCGAATAGCCTGGAATGGCAGGCGTGTCGTCTGACAGGGAGCCTGATGTAAATGCTGTACAAGACTGAAAGAAGTTTTGAACAAGAAAAATGTGATTTTATATATTCTTCACAAAATATCGTTAAATAATATCCTTGTGCAATCAGAACTGCCAAATCGTTGAATGGGGATTATTAAAATTTAATTTCATAAAAACAAGTACTTATAACTTTGGCAATAAAATTGAACGTATGCCAACGCGTCATGTTTTCAGTATTTTCACTAGGTTTTTTTTCTTTGGAAAATTCCCTATTTTCCCAAAAGAATTTATATTCAAGTTAAATGCATGTTGTGCAACTCTTTAAAGTCAATGGTATTTTTCTGGCCCTTGAACGGTGATTTGCTGAAGACATAAGTTTCAGTAGTCAGATAATTTAGCCATTTAAAAACATTATAAAATGAGTTGGGTTGCGAGCTTTGCTTACCGGCTTGGTTACATCCGGAACCATGTCGACAACATCATATGTTGCTGAACCTGCCCAGAGGGAGACATTGCCTAGCTTGAACCCGCTGTACATTGTGAACTGTTGCCCTGATGGCAATGAAAACAATTAGTAGCGAGGCAATTGAAGCAAATGTGCAGAGGTTTTGAAACTGTTGACCACAGAGCTAACCAACCTGCCGTAGCGGCATCCTGCCTTGGCATTTCAAAGGCAACCGAAATAAGTATTTGGCTGGATGCAGTGCCAAACTCACTGTCTTCTGCAGCGCAGATTGAACCCAAATCAACGGTGGCGAAGTCGTTGAAGTCTTCGGAATTTCTGAAAGAAGTAAAAGCTATTTTTATGGCAACTCTGTTTGTGCACAACTTGTAGAGATGGATTAGGTATACACCTGTATACCTATATACTCATTGGAGATCTTCTAAAATATACCCTTTCTTGATTAATAATCTAGCTTTCAACAATGTTGTGTAGATTTTAAATTACGGAAATTCTTGTGAGTGAACGACAGCTTCTTTGAACACGTATTGAAGGACAAGTAATTCATATATCCAACCATCAGGATCTATCAGATTTTTCTCTTTTTAAAAATGGCAAATTTTGGATAATGAAAAACTCATTTCTTATGTATAATCATAAGTAATCGTTTAAAATGGCAATGTTAGGAGAAAAGACATTTTGGCAACATTGCAATACACTTTCCCAAACAGCATAGCCATGGAGTTCCAAGAAACTCCGGGGCAATCACTACCAACACACGTGCTATGCCGTTTTGCCTCCCAGTTTATTTTCGGGATTCAACAATTTAAAAAAAAATTATAACTTTTATAACTTTGTAAGCAATTTCAGTTAAATTACGGCATTCTTTCAGCTAACATGCAGGAAAGATTGTGGAATCTCTAAAGAGCCCTACGTTTTATTATATTGCACTCGTTTATTGATGCCATCTTTTATCAAACACGGGATATTGTTGCCGATGGACACAACGTTGGCCCGACAAATCCGGATTTGTAGCGTCTCGTTGGTCAGAGAGGCCATCATTTCCACGGTCATGGAATTGAGCATAGTCGTGTTGGAGAATGTCACCATGAGCTGAACAGCATTGTCCGACTGAATGCTAATGGTCGATGCATCCAGAATGTCGGTTATCGCCACATTAACATTTTCCGCGTTTTCTTGACCCTACAACAAGATAAGAAGTTTTTGGACCCTTGTCAAACATTAAAATATGGTAGGTAAATTAAGGGAGGTAATTTCGACAACTCGGAAATACAAAGGCAGAAAACTGTGAGAAAAACAAACAAGCAAGCAAAACAAGTGAAGATCTGTTTAATTAATAACAGGCAAATGTTACAAATGCTGCAATAGACAATTATGCGAGAGGCCAAATTTACGAGAAAAAATATAGACGGCATCATAGAACACAAGTATTAAATGCATTGTATGGACGGTCAATGCCAAATGTATTGTTTCATAATACAGTCGGAAGTTCTCAGTAGTGTTTCATGATAATTATTTATTTATTGCGTGAATTATTGGATTTAGTATTTCTGGATGTGCGGAATATTGCAGGAGAAATCGTGAAATAGCCTACAGTGGAAGCCCACGTTGAGTCATTGCAATAGAAATTCCAATTTAATTAGTCATGAAATGTATCATGAATAATATGGAAAACTTCTCGGAATGCCAAGGAATACTTCAAGGTATACGTGCTAATTGAGCATTCCCCAGTGTGGAAGACGTTGTGGAACACCACACAGTATTTATCAATCTTAATCCTCAACTACATCACTCATTTACAAGAAAGGCATGTGCTACTATACAAAACTAAACATGTTTTGTGCGCAACAAATAAATAAAATCACAAAATTTATTCAATCGTGCAATTGCACAAGTGCATTAGGAAGCAAAAATCTCCTTTCTGGTCTGAAATTCACTGGTCCTTTTAACGTACTGATTCCCCGCTGATTTTCACCATCACGCTGTCCTCCGCGACCACCGGGCCACCCTCCATTTCGTAGATGCTGAAAGCGACCTCCTTGCCATCAGCATCCGAGTTCTCCGATCTCACAATGACAGTCAACGTGAGCGTGTTGGCGCTGTCGTTGCCAGTAACCTAAATGCGGACGAGGCCAAAGACATGATCACTTCTGTCTTCCAGCACTAAGACTGGCAAAGAATGAAAACGGTTCGACTTGCCATGGCGGCGTTCCACACACGCCCAATGTTCCACAAGGCAGTGTCGTATACGCCATCATCGGCCCTTGAGGTTCTCTTCGGTTCCAGAAGGGCGACGTAGGGGATATTGACACCGTACGTGGCCTTTATTTCGCAGATGGACAGAACCGATGGGCTCACCACTTTAAGAAGAAAAATTACAGTTTTACAAGAGTACGTGTTAGACGCTTGAAGAATTTGCTTGCCAAATTTGAACTAGTGAGCTAAGTCCTTTTCCTGTTGATGGATAGATGGGCCCAAATAACGATTGTGATTGAAAAAGATGGAAAACGATGAAGGATCATAATTGTGGAACTAATCGTGTTGTATGATTAAAATCACATCCGCAACAACGCTGTTAAAAAATGTAAATGTGGTTGTTGCTCATCAGAAGGAATAAGAGTACAGATTGAGTCTCTCTTGTCTGAAATGCTTTGGACCTAAAGTGTTTAGTTTTTTTTTCCGCATTTTTGAAAATGTATTACTGTTTTGCCCATTGAACCATCAGACAGCGAAGGTGTCGTTATCTCAGCTAATGTTTTGGACTTAGAACTATTTTGAATTTCGGATTGGTGATGCAAGGCTATATATCAAAAGGACCTACTTGAGGAAGGTGCGCGAACCTCAAACACGATGGTTGAGTATTTGTTTTCCGGAATCTCGATATCCACCTTTACTCCCTTGGAGCCGCCCGATGGCATCGTTACCGTGTCGTTGCGGACTTTTAGCTTTGCCGGAACCTGCGACTGTTAAGTTAAGAGGTTGGTTAGCTTCCTTTCCTGACTCGGATTGCAGTGAATAGTCTACTTACCGAGGTGCTTGGATCTCTCGGTTCAATGGTGATGTTCATGACACTCGTCCAGATGGTCTTCTCGTTTATCATGACCGTGGCGCTGAGGGGCAGGATGCTACCTGTCAGAGACTCGTTGTTTGGCACTGCCACCAAAAACTGGATCACGATCTCGTTTTCCGTCGCATTGGCCACGGCGCGTCCCGTGTCATCTACAGAACCGTGGAAAAATAGGATGTCACGTGATGCTTGTACTGTAGTCGCAGTGACAGTCCATGTGTAGAATAAATTGGGTTTTGGAAGAGCGTCTTATTGTATGGGACAAAAATAGTTTCATTTTTTTTTTCACGGATCGTTGCTGATAATAGCTAATTCAGAAAATAAAAATATGCATGCATACTGATGCTGGGACTTAGATGAATTAAATTTTAGAATATATTACATTATATTACATTGAGTGGCAACCTCGAAAATACTATTTATGCAAAACTTGTTTTGCTGATGCAGAATTCAACATTATTTTCGAGGCACAATGTCGAATTTGATTTGGGGTCCGTGGATGAAACCCCTTCCCCAAACCCTCTAAAAATTTGCCTACCGACATTGTTGACGTTTCTCAAGAACAGCGTGGTGCGACTAGAGGTGATTTTGGAATTGCTCGGAATGAGTGCAAATGGGTAGGAGAGCAGATTTTCCCTCAAGCAGGGATAATTTTCCCCAGCCTTGGACAGAATGATGGAACTGGTCGAGTAGCTGTCCATCTCGGCTTCGTTGCTGAACACGTCGATCTGGAAAGGGCCAGATGGCGACACGGTGAACAGGTGCAAGGTGTACATCCCATAGCTGTCCACGGCAATTTCGTCAGGCCCGTCAGCCCACAGAGTGCTAGGCAATGGCATTTCCTGGCAAGTGGACACCGGAAATGAGCGAGTTACTGGGAGAATGGGTAGCTTCAACGAAAAATGAAACTTACAGTTGCGGGAAGATCCGCAGCGTAGGTGGCCTGAGCGATCCAGACGTAAGAGTCGTTGTCATAAGCGACCCCAGCGACGATGCTGTAGTTTTTGCCTTGGAGAACGTAATTCTGATTGTTAATCATTACTGCGGTAAACGATACCACAATGACACAGTCCTCCGCCGCCGCGGCGCTGTTTGCGGTAACTTCCCCGAAGTCGAAGAAGGCTTCGTCACGCTACCAAAAAAATATAAAGGATTGAGTTTTAGAGGAAAGTTGAAGAAAGTCTTTGGTTTGCATGGCAAAGTGAAGAGCTGACATGTCAAGGGTTCTTTCTAAAATTCCATGCACTTTCGATGTTTAATGAATTTGCACTGCATTTCTTTGGAAAAGAATAAAATCCAAATTCAAATTACGTACGACATCCGGAATGAGAGCGTTATTGGTGTATTGTGGCGCGATGTTCGCTATGGTGCTGGTGATGCAGGACGGAAGCTGATCCACCTGGGCCGAGCACAGCTCGTACGCTGCGTTCTGTGTTTCCGCGTCCGAAGTGAGAATCTCGATGGTAAGGTCCATAGTCACTCCCGGAGGAATGCTGATGGTCACTTTGAAGTCCACTTTATCGCCGGGGGACAGCGAGGTCTTGTTTTCAGCACTCATTTGGACCATCTGCAGTTTCGTTTCGTTGGCCGGACCCACGGACTGAAATTGAAAGGAATGGAGGATCATGTTGTTGGATTATTTTGTTGAATCATGTCGTTTTCTGTGATCATCCCGGGTTGCCGTGTAAATAGCAAATGTTCAGTCGGCTGACTCTGTCAATAAAATGAACAAGTTTTAAAAAATCCTATATGGTTTTTCTCACTTGGCATTTGATATTAAGCCATTCAAGCATTTCGGACTCAGAATCAGTTTCCTATAAGATTCTCTTTGAGCCCGACTCCTAAGGCGATCCAGAAATTTATATTCTATTCATTTCAAGTCGCTTACTCGTTTGCTGATGTGATGTGCGCTGAATTGGTCCCTGTCTTCCAGGGCAATGGACACATCCACTTTCTTATCCGCTTCTTCGGCTTTAACAAGTAAACTGGCTTTCGGATCGCCCGAGTGCAGCACGTTAATGGTGACCTAGGAAAATCTTAAATTCAGTGACCAGAAACTAACCGAAATAACCAAACCGAGGACATTTTATAAACCTCTTGTCTGGATTCATCGTAGTTTTTCTCGACGTTACTGCCATTGTCATGGCCACTGGAAAGTTCGATGATCAGAACATACTCTTTTCCAGCTTTAAGACTTCTGCCTTCGCGGACCGAGACGTGGCCATTGACATGGTCAATCTCAAACAACTCATCTGTATCCCCCAAGACTATATCATACGTGATGTCCGAGCACTGACATGGCTTCTTGTCGTGGCATGTTTGTACATCATCAGCGTCGTACCCAAAGGCAGTGAACAAGGCGCCTGCATTGGGTGATGCAAAAGGAAATGTTTACTGGGAATTCTGGAATTTCATAGAAATTAGTGAACAGTTTGAAAAATTTCATGTTTTTTTTAATTTTGTTTTTTAAAGTTTTTGCAACTGTTGTAACTAATCATTAATTTATTGTTTATATGAGATAAAAATCTCGTATAAAGCGAAGCTTGTTTAATATTTTTTAGGTATATAACTTCTTATTCTGAAAAAACCTCTAGGGAAACCGAAAACACGAAAGTTATTAGTTATCTGATACTGAAGCCTTAAAACGGTTTCCCGTTTTGTTTATTGAAACTTTTGTATTTGGGAAAATTTTGATATAACGCGTTTCTAACCTATGCTTAATTTGACCTTACTCCCAATGGGCTGTTTTGTTTCCCTGATTCCATCAGGACAAAAGTTTCAAGCATTTAAAAGTAGAATGTTTTTTTTTATTTTTATTTTTTTGCAAACGCCCCTTAAAATTGGCAATCACCGCAAACTTGGTTGTCATGCCGTGCTGCCTTCAAATTTCTTTTTCGAGGGCTTGACAAAAAATGCTCAAAGCGACATCTAGAATTAATGCATTTTCATCGAAAAACATGTTTGGAGAACACACATGGAGTTAAAAAAGAAATTACCAGAATCTTGTGCTGACACTGTCACGTACTTGGTCGCTACGAGGAATTTGGGTTGGTAGCGATCGACTAAAATGTTCAAAGTGGAAAAGTTTTATTGGGGCTAATGTTTTAAGTGGTAAGAAAGCTTGCAGTTGCCAAGCATGCATTTTATTGGGCTTGTCTCATTGATCTTACTGTATTGATCACAGTTCCGTCCCTCCCAACAGCTTGAACACATACATCGCCCATTATCGTCACAGTCGCCGTGGTAACAAGGCACAGATCTATTTTCGGAACGTGACAGTGATTAGAACGGTATCAAATAAAAGTTGTAAGGTGTTTATATTTTCTCAGAACTTTCACCTTGAGCAAATGTGCTCCGGCCCGCTGCATTCCGGCTGTCGTTCCACGCACACATTGACTCCGCTTGCTCCTGGAAAAAATACTATAGTCAAGCTACTGGCATCATCTACTGCCTAGGCATGTCAACCATCTTGCCGTTATATTTGTAGAAGTTTCCTGAATCTGTTTATTTATAGATAAATTCCAAATTTTAAAGTTAGGTTGATTTCCTGCCTGTCTATGCACATGTTGTTAGACCGTTATTTACCGACATAAAAATTTGCTAATCGATGTAATTGGTCGCAAGTTGAATTAGTGAATTTACACACCATTAATAATCAGGGCAACTTGATGGTATTTAAAATGTATTAACTACTGTTTATAGAAAACTCTTCATTGCATTGGCTTGGTTTAAATGATCAATTTTTTTTTAATATTGTATTAAAATGGCGGCTTATTTTGAGTAGATTTTAAGTGATTGTTTAAAAAAGTAGATTGGATAGATAAACTATCTATTCAATCTACTTTTTAAACAAAAATTTATATTTATAGTCCATAAAAGCAAGGTGGCTTAAAGGTTAGCATCCTCGTGTTGCATTCGGTAGACTCAGGTTCGATTCCCGGGTCGGCTATCTTCGATTGTGGTTTTCATGGTTTCCTACAATTTCTCCAGGTGAATGCTGAGATAGTTCCTATAGTAAATCGGCCATGACCGTCTTCCTACCCCATCCCACCCT